>JASANB010007726.1:0-44790 GCA_030248155.1 Sabatieria punctata | reverse complement strand
ATGGACTCATCAGAGATGATGTCTACAGAGTCGCCATATGCAGGTTACAGTGTCAGAGTTTTGGAGGAGCAATCCCAAAATCTGACAGCCCTGGGTAGCTGCGTGGAGGAAATAAATGGACTCTGTGATATTTCAGTGTGTCATTCTAAGACATACCAGGATGTGGTCGTTTACCAGCACCTGACTGGTGTAGTGCACTCGTGTCACAAGAAGAATAGTTTATGGTTTGATCGAGATTGGAAGATCGCGTTCTGCCGTGCCTGCAGAGTGGAATGCTGCCTCTTCTGTCTTTATGACAGCAACCTTTGTCTGACGTGCAATCCAAACCTACACATTGTCGCATTCAAGGAAGAAGGTCGGAAACGTTCCCTACAAAATGGCTGCGAACCAGGAAAACCGGAGGCAAGCAAAAAGGTGCTCCGTGCACACAGCACACCACCACCGGCCAGGATGGATACCAGACTCGAGGAAAATATTATAACGGCTCAGAACGAAACGATGCGTGCAATGGCGGCTCAATTAAAGGCAGCGCAAACGGCACCAACAAAGGAGTGCGCCTGTGCCTATGCTTACAATGTAGTTAAAGAGCTGTCGGAGGAGAACAAACGGATCTGGAAACGACTTGAGACCGCGGAGAAGTCGTTAAATGCAGTGCAGGCAAAGGCAGGAGCCAGTGCTGGTACGATCAAACGAATAGTGGGAGAGGTGGACGATCTGAAGAACAAAGATGTGAAGGAGAAGAAAGCAATTAGTAATGACGGAAAGGAAAGTGACAAGGAAGGATTCGAGGAGTCTGAGGAGTCATCTGAAGAGGAGAGCGATAGTGATGACAAGGAGAGCACCAGGAAGAGAGTTGTCATCGGTCCGACTATGATCAGTTACACATCCATAATCGTTGTCGCCCTGTTGTCAATGGCCCAACCCGTGGCTGCAGAGAACGAAGGAATGACGGATAGCAGCACAATAATTATGGCCATCATCGTCTTGGTGGTTTTCTCGGTTATTATGAAGTGGTACTGCAAACGGGTGCCCAACAACAACAAACAGACACAGACCAATCAAACGATGCCACCTTCTCCTGACAAATCGACACAAACGGACCACCAAATAGCCCGGACCAAGGATGCCACAACTCAGACAAATGAGGATGTTGTACCCAGTCCCGGACCTGGTAAACTACCAATACTTTCTTTTACTACTATGGTAGCTTACTCGTCGTTACAGGCAACACTTAACCGAAGGAACCGAAGGACCAGGACATCAAAACTTAGGATGTATTTACGATTTGATTATGATATCCATAATAGTAAGCTATTATTAACAATTATGATGATCTTGATAACAGTAAAGCAATGTAATTCGGAAACGCACGTATACCAAGTAAGTGGAAGCGCAAGAGGAGGACACCCAATTAAAATACCGGATCTTGTTAGGTGTCAAACACCTAAGTCAGCGGAAGTTCACACGTTCAGCTTTGGATACGATGCACACAACCTGTGAAGCATCAAGCAGCTAAGTGTCAACTCAGATGTAGGACAATCTGTACTAGTACTGGAGTTCTCAGAAGTTGGGGAGGTAGTGGTATTATATCGGACATGCTAAAAGTTGAGACGGCTACCCCACACCAGTGTAAGCTAGTATGGAAATCGAAACAGTTTGAGAACAAACCGTTAGTACAGCTACATCCGCGGTTTTTCACTACCAACAACTCGGTGCCAGTAAGGTACAAGTGGTGGAGTAAGGAGTGCTCAAGTGCTACAAATTTCCTCCTAGAGATAGGAGAAGTTGGTACAATTGACGGAGAACACCTAATGAGTGACTTGGGTGACACTGGAGGTTGTCGTTATACCAGCAAACGGTGCGATTCACAGGATGGAGTTGTAGTATGGCAGATAAATTCAACCCGTGTGTTTTGTACATATGTTGCACAAGGAAGATACGATGCTGAAGTTAGTGATCGCCACGTCATTAATGAAGCGATTCAGGGCGCCTTCACTACATCTTTGACTCAGCATTTGTTCCAAAAACAACCAAGTTGCCTACCACGGAACGCAATATTGATGGAAAACGATGTTGCTTTGGCATTTGACCTGGTCTCACTCGAAAAGATTAGTAATGCAATTCGGGATCTACACCTCTCCAAACAAACGGTGGAGGAAAAACCATCCAACCTGACACCAATCGAGAGTGATGTAAGCACAAAACTAAATTATTTATCTTGGAAACAAACGCAACAGGAGGCCACTAATTTCCGCTTGCTTTGGACAAGTCTGTGTAATCTTGCGAACCAGGCATTACTGCTAATAAAACAGCTTTTGCGACTGGATGCTACACTTGGTGCTCGTGTTCTGCTAAATATGAGCAACATTCATGCAAGCTTTGTAGGAGAGGCGCTAGTTGTGTCTCAGTGTCGAAATGTGACGCCAGATGTGATCTACTGGGATTATCAAGTCAATAACGTTTGTTACGAGTTTCTACCTGTTTTGATAAATGATACGTTATGGTTTGTGGCTCCAGGATCGATCGATTTGGTTTACTCTGCTGCCATTGTGGACTGCAAGCACCATGTATCAGGAATCCACTGGGATGGACAAGGTTGGCGCACTAGTAAAGGCAGAGTTCACATCACTGAAGTACCACTGCAGCTAGCCTGGAAAGGAAGTTGGCAAGCATTTGTCTTCAACATGCCAGCTTTATTTCACGATTATTTGTCAGGCGTAACCAGCGCTATGGGTATGATTCGAAGCTATTCAGGAAAGCTGCTGAGAATGGAGTCGATACTGAATGGAGTTGTGGACTATACAGCGAAATTCAGTGACAACCCAGAAATGACAACGGATGTACTCATTGGCCTTGGAACAGGAATCGGAAAGGCATTTGAGGGCTATGGACGCGGAATAGAACATGTCATACATGGCACAGTGACAACAATCGCAGATGTATCCACAGATTTCTTGTCAGGACCATTTCAGCTTTTGGTAAATGCTACAGTATCGATTGGACTGTTGTTGTTAGCTTTTGCATTGTTATTCTTGGCTCTGAAATATGGACTGATAGGACAACTCAGCAGATGTCTGTGTCCTCAACAGGAACCACCTGAAGGAGATTCATCAGTTCAACACTATACAGGAACTTTGAGTCAACCTCAAGTTGAATTTCCAGAGGATTCAGAGGATAGTTTTTCACTTGAGATGCTAACTATGAGACCCAGACAGTGTCTGCCCGTTCCAGAGCAGAACATCGATTTGTCGCAACAGAATGCTGAACACTGTCCTACTGTATTTGGCTCAGTGGGGGCACGCAGTGTGATTACTGTAGGAGTGAATCAAAAGCGTACAGAGGCCTTGTTTGACACTGGCTGTAATATTTCATTTGTACCACAACGGTTGGTCAATTACTTTCATTTCAAACATTTATTCAGTTAAACATACTGAACAGGACATATAACTGCTTGCGCAGGAAGTGCCCTCTGACTAGAAAACACACATCTTACCTAAACAATCTAATCTTGTCATAACAACCAGAAACTAAACACATCTTTCAGATATGGCGTAAGTTCAACAAAGTCACAAACGGCGTGAACTGCTCTGACTTTAGGAGTCCATGAAAATCTGTAAAAGACAGCGACACGTGGCTTGAAGACCAGGCCAACTAAGTGTCCACCAGCGAAGACAATGAACAGCTCATTGATACACTTTCTCGGACGAGTGGTAATCACATTGGCGATAGCATCCAGAGTTTTCACCTTGGAACTCAACTACGTTTGTCTCAGTCTCAGTCTTGGGCATTTGTGTTCCGTTTATTTTGAATAAAAATTACTTACTTACTTACTTACTTACTTACTTTACGTAAACGACAACTCTTGCCCACAGGACATCGTGATTGGAATGGACTTCATGCCATACTTCAATGACATCAAGTTAAATTATCGGAGGAAGGAGATTACGATTTTTGGACAGATTTTTGAGATGGACGCTATGAGAGTGAAGCGGAAGCCTCAGGCATGTTGTGCAGTTGCTACGGAATGTGTACAGATAGCACCACGCTCTGAGCAGGTGATAATTGCGCATTTACAGCAACAGTTCCCACAGCCTATGACTCTTCTTTTTGAGCCAATGCAGGACAAACTGGGAACGGTAGGACTGTTAGGAGCTGCATCAATATTTACGGGAACAGGACAGAAGATGCCTGTGCGGATTACCAACCCCACATTCACCCCAGTCAGTATATATAAAGACCAAAGATTGGGAGAAGTAGAATCAGTGTCTGAGTCTGCCATAACTGTTCTGGATCTGAAGGTGGAGGAACCAATTATTCGCAATGCAACAGTGCAGACCAACTCTGGACAGACCAAAATGGAAGAGAGAAACCAAGAGGAACGAGAACGAAAGGAAACAGAGGGGAAAGCATGCAGATACAGTGATCAAACAGATTAACTTCTCTGAAACAAATCTGACGCTTTCTCAGCACCATCAGCTGTATGGACTCCTAAGATGCCATCATAACTTGTTTGCGATTGATGACAGTGAGATAGGTCACACCAAGACCATTCATCACCGGATTCAAACAGGAGATGCCATGCCAATCAAGAAGAGATTCTATCAAGTACCAGTGACACAACAGAAAAAGATCAACAAACATGTGCAGGAAATGTTGAAACAGGGCATTATACAACCGTCCTTATCAGAATGGTCCAGTCCTGTAGCGTTGGTGAAGAAGAAAGACAGAACTGACAGATTTTGTGTCGATTATAGAGCTTTGAACAATATCACTAAATCGGACGCTTTTCCACTACCAGACATCAATCTGTTGCTACAGTCCTTATCCGAAGCAAGGTGGTTTAGTCAGTTGGATATGCGACAAGGATACTGGGCAGTACCTTTGGAACCTGAATCTCGGGAAAAGACAGCTTTTGTCACCCCTACGGCTCTTTATGAGTTCGTGTACTTGCCTTTTGGACTAAAAACAGCACCAGCAACATTCGAGAGGCTGATTACTCATGTATTGTCTGGACTGACCATGGAAAAATGTCTCATTTATCTGGACGATATACTGATTTACTCGTCGACATTTGCAGACCATTTGTCAGACATTGAGGACGTTTTCAAACGGTTGGAAATGCACAATTTGTGGTTGAAAGTGAAGAAGTGTTTCTTTGCCCGGACATCGGTACTGTATTTGGGACACATTGTCAGCAAAGGTGGACTACAGCCAAATCCGGAGAAAGTCAAGGCAGTAACAGAATTTCCAGTGCCCAAAATGGTGCAAAATATACGACAATTTACTGGACTGGTTGGATACTACCATCGGTTCATTCAAAACTTCAGTAAAATTGCTGCACCGCTGTACAACTTGGTAAAAACCGATGGACCGCAAAACGTTACAGGAAAATGGGATGACACTTGCCAGACTGCTTTCGAAACACTGAAGGATAAACTTGTCAATAGTCCGATCTTGGCATTTCCGTACTTCAGTCAGCCCTTTGCTATTCACACAGACGCTAGCTATGAAGGTTTGGGTGCAGTTCTGAGTCAAATTTCGACAACCGATCGATTGGAACACCCTATTGCTTTCTGGAGCAGATCATTGACAAAATCAGAAAAGAACTATTACCCAATTAATCTGGAAACAAAGGCAATCTTGGATGCATGCAAGGCATTTAAACCATACATTTATGGTATGCCATGCACAGTTTTGACAGATCATGCACCACTGAAAGCACTGTTGACAAGGACGAATTTAGAAGGCAAGCTGGCCAAGATGCAGCTGGATTTACAACAGTTTGATGTAGAAATACAATACCAACCAGGGAAAGCGAACGCAAATGCAGACACATTGTCAAGAAACCCAGTCACCAGTGCTGTTTTAGCAGACACAACCGAAATGCAGCAACCAGCCGATATTGCTGCAGAACAACAGAAAGACCCCATGCTGAAAGCACTTATAGATTTCTTGGAGGATAAAACACTGCCTGAAGGGAAACGCGAACAATGGATTGTTAGGAGGGAAACTGGTAACCTCGTTATGATCAGTGGAATTTTGCATAGGAGGCCAAACCGTCGGATGCGTCCGATTGCAAGAGATACACTTGGCACATTAGTGGTCCTGACACACTTGCGTGTTGAGGTAATGGAAGCCTGTCATTCAAGTTGCTTTGGTGGACACATGGGTTTTCAAAGAACACTGGACAAAATCAGGACACGATTTTGGTGGCCAGGGATGAATCAAGAAGTCTACGAATTTTGCCATTTGTGTGAGGATTGTTCGAAACGCAAGGGACCTCTTCAGAAAACCAAAGCACCACTTGTTCCACTGCCTGTGGTTGGAGCAGGAGAGAGATGGTCTATTGACTTATTAGGACCCTTGAAACTGACAGAAAAAGGAAATCGCTACATTGTCATTAGCTTGGATCACTTGACAGGATGGCCAGAATGCATAGCCATTCCGGAAATGACAGCAGAAGTTGTTGCTCAACATGTCATTGACAACATATTGTGCAGACATGGTGCTCCAAGACAGATGTTGTCTGATCGTGGGAGTCAATTCACTTCGAGTTTGATCAAGGAGGTTTGCAAGTTGATAGGAACTAAACAGAGCTTTACAACAGCATGGCATCCTGCAACGAATGGCAAATGTGAACGATTGAATCGTACACTACTCAACATATTGAGTCAATATTCGAACGAAAACCATACAGACTGGGACAAATGGTTACAACTGACAGTATTCTGTTACAGGACCAGTATTCAGGAAACCACTTGTGACACAACGTTTTTCCTAATGTATGGAAGAGACTGTTGTTTACCAATAGAAACGAGATTACGAGCTCTGGAACAGAGATATGTGGATATCCCGACATACAGAGAGGAGTTGGTTTGGAGACTTCAGTCAGCTCACAAGTGTGCAAAAGAGGAATACGTAAGGGCACAAGGAGATATGAAGGATCAATACGACCGGACATTTCACCTGCCAGATTTTCAAGTTGGAGATCCTGTGTTGTTATACACTCCACAAGTTTCCAGGCAACAAAGCCCAAAACTTGCAAAACTTTGGGATGGACCATACAGGATTGTTAGACTGCAATTTCCAAATGCCGAGTTGAGGAATATGGACGACCCAAGGAAGCCTACAAAATGGGTCCATGTCAATCGAATTACGCCTGTGTATCAGGCCAGATTTCCTCAGTTTCCACCTGAGTTGATAGATGGGACTAGACAAGCTCAGGATCTGACACGACAAACGTTAGAAGAACAGGATGAGGTACCCGAACAGGAGAGCTCACAGCAAACTAAGAAGGAACGGGAAGCTTCTACACAGGGTCAGTCTGCAGTTCCTGGACAGTCAGAGGCAAGGTACAATTTGAGACCACGAAGAAACGTCAGTAATTCACTGCAATTATCCTCAGTTCTTTTGGCAGTGACTTTGTTCGTCACATTGTTCTTGCCAATCGTTTCTGCAGAGGAGAATCACCGCAAACTCCAAAACATGCTGCAGATCTTATGGGGGGAAGGATTTCTGGGCAATTCAGGAAGCTGCTACTGACAGCAGTTTGCAGTTGTGTGATGTCCTATGTAATGCACACAATATTTTGCTTGTCTGACGCGTTCAAAACAATACACAGTTGGTTTCTGCTGAGGAGGATGGCGGAAATGTGGAGAACCAGAATGACGATCAGTTGATAACTTTGGGAAATGGAACTCACAATTCTTTGGCGGAATCTGGAGGTCTGGAGACAGACGATCTTTTAGAAGGGGAGGCCGCTCAATGAAACATTTAATCAAATCGTGATACACTTATATACTATATGTACATACCCGCTACTTGGTCAATATTTTGCTCTACTTGTATTTTTATACCCTATTCAAATATGAGGACGTATTTCCTTATAAAAGGGAAGGTGTAGCAGAAGTGATTTATTAATCTGGTATGTTAGGCTGGTATGTGGTATGTGTTGGTATATTTAGCTGGAAGTCTTGTGCTGATGTTTTGACTGGCTGGAGTGTGTGTACAGAGATCGAGAGAGCAAAGTTAGTTGGTGCTAGAGCATGCCCCGGAACCGGTTGTTACAGAAGGAGGTCTGTTGATGGTCTACATCATAAATGAGTGCTTCCAGCATTCTCCGTACTCGTTTTGCAAGTGGACGTTCCTTTGGCTTAATTCACTGGACAAGCCCGTCCCCAATCGGACTAACGATTTATATGGACGTATCTGACACTAAGTGTGGTATGAAATGGAAAACCAGCTGTAGGAAGAGGGAAATATTTTTTCAGATATTTTATTTAATTCTCTCGCAGCTATTAATTAGATGAATTATCGTTCATGATCATGTTGTATTATCATGATGAGTTTTTGGTTATTACATGGGGTTGCGGTTGCAGGGAAGCAGAACTGCTCGGAGAAATCATACTCTGAGTTCACAAACGTTCTTTTAATTCTTTTTTCAACTCGCTTAGATGTTGCTCTAGTTTCTTTTTCACATCAGTTGGCAGCTCATCATCGATTTCAGCAGTATCTTAGATCAAATCATTGATGTATTAATGCTGCTTATACTTAGCTTAAGAAAATTTCTGTTTTTCTTACCTTTAAAGCATGTAGAAATGTAATCGATGACATAAACAATAGTGTGAATAAGTCCAATTACACTGATTCCAATCCAGAGATCCAGCTGACCACCCAACTCACCCAAAAAGTTCTGCCAGGTCTTGGCCAGAAATGTCTGAAATTTCGGATGCAGAGCCTAAAAAGCACAAAAAGTTGAACAAATATGAGTAAAGTTTCGTTTTCACTAGGGTTCCGACGATATATCGACATCGATATCGAAAAGTCGATATATCGACCCATTTTCCAATATCGATTTCGATATCGCGATATTTCGCATCGATATTTTCGATATTTGTTGTGTGGAAAATCAGGAAACAAAACAAAACTGATACCAAGTTTATTTCTCTGGAACAGTAAAAAACAGTTTTTCCTGAACAACTCAGAAATCGATTCTATAGTCAAAACCTAACAGTGGCATGATAGCTCTCAGAAACATCAATTTCTCGCCATTCTCAGCTTTCTGACAGCAACGCTTCGGTTCTTAGCATACATGGGCCGCGGGGGTCCAGGGGTTTGCCCACCCTCCCACTTGGGCTCGATCCCCCAAACGACCCCACCCACCCACCTGAGGCCGACTTGTGTTCCTGACCCACCCACCAAAATCGCCACACACAACACACACCACCCCCCACAAACCGGCAGGCCCACCCCCAAATTTTAGTATTTTGACCCAACCCATTTTTCCGGCCCATGTACTGTATGGTTCTTAAATGTCTGCAGCAACACTGAAGATCTGCTCACTCCGCATACTTGAAGCAGAAGGGCAGAAGCAGACATGAACTACTAGTATTTCGACTGAGCATTTTAAATTCCTGAGGGGTACCGCCGGCTGATGGGTGGTTGAAAGGATGGTAAGCAAAAAAGTCCGACTTTTTACTAAAATTAAGTTTTTTTGGCATATTTGTCATTAAAATTAGTTAAAACATGCTATTCTGTTTGAGCTCATTATGCCTATGAGGGTCGGGCATCGGCCTGAGGGGTCAACCTTTTCATTGAAGGGGTTCAGGAGAGCCACTACCTTTTCTGCGATTCTCTACTGATTGATATCAGATCGCTGATTGCATCAGTGCTTGACTGATAAGCTGCGAGAGTAGCTTGCTATTTCAAATTTTCACATTTTCTTGCATAACTATAAATATCGATATCGATATCGATCGATATTGAACTGAAAATATCGATATCGATATCGATATCGAATATCGACAAGTTTTGATATCGTCGGAACACTAGTTTTCACCTCTTTCGGAATAACTATAGCTGCGTAAAAATTTCCTGTTTCTACTTTTAGTGAGCCACCTTCCTTATATTGCACGATTTTGGCATTTTTCAGTGCATCACCTTCTTCACACATGTTTGTTTGGCAGTCAGATTGACATTTTTCTGCATTATCCAGCGTGCAATTATCATAGAGACAGAAGTTCAAATGCCCTATGTGTACATTGGCTGCATAAAGATTCCAGGGAATACACTTGCATCCAGGTTTAAAGCAGTGATTAACTAAACAATTCTCAAGACATAGTCGTTGTGGAATGTTGCCAAAACAGCTAAAATTATGCTATATATACTTAGGAATAGGAATTAACTTCCAGCTTTAGTTTATGCAGACAGATCCTTTAGCTTTCGGTTTCATTTGAATGAGTGTGCAATGGCCGATCGATTGGCTGGTCAGCCGGCAAAAACAAGCCACAGAGTCGGGTACAGTAACAGTGTAAAGTGAGCAACTTCAGTATGCTGCTTTTTCATTCTGTTTTTCAGTTTTTTAATGTTTTTATCATGCTTTTGTTTCTGCATCAGGTAGACTACTTAAATTTTAATTTAGAGCAAAAAATTTTTCCGGAGACATTTGAGGGGCCAAACCCCCCGCTCCCCCCTTGGATTTTGACCAATTTGTGTGGATTATGTTTGGGCAAGTGTGATCTAACTTTTGAAGCAAGCAGCCTTCCCCAGCTTCCGCGGCTGGAGTTAAGGGCGAATATTTGCAAAAAATGGAGGGTCCATTTTTGCTATTGTTGGTACATTTCGGAAAATATCTCGCTAACCAGGCGATATGGAAAAATTTGGGACTTAAAGTATTTTGAAATAGCTATCGATTGGTGCGCATGCGAAAGCTGCCGGTTTAGAAATGCGCAAACGGCACACGTTTGAATTTGGGTCATTAGAGCTCCAGTAATTGGCCAAAAACAGCTGGCGAGCGAACTTTGAGGGGGTGTATCTCCGGTTCTAGGGGGTATTTTTCTTCTAACATGCGCCGATGGTAATCGTTCGTGGTCTAGTTTATGGTCAAAAAAATTTAGCCCTATCCGTGAGACGACCCTACTTGCCGTCCCTAGCTGACTTTCTCGCGAAATACATGTTAAAAACCTGAAAAACAGAATGAAAAAGGAGTGTACTGAAGTTGATCAATTTACACTGTACAGTACCCGACTCCGTGGCTTGTTTTTGCCGGCCGATGAAACAATGGATCGACCATTGCACACTTTTTCAAATGAAACCACAAGCTAAATGATCTGTCCGCTCAAACTGAAGCTGGAAGTAAATTCCTATTCCCAAGTCTATGGGGCCGTCGCCCTATAGGCCCTATAGGATGGGCCGGCGCATCTCTAACATAAATTCTGTAACTGCAGAACAGAAAATGGAGTTGGGCTTCTCCTGATGAAAAGTATTATGCAAAATTTGTTAGATGGTTATGATTTTCATGGAAATGATGCAGGTCTCGAATAGGGTTTAGTCAGAGTTGATGCAGTGTGACAAAATCCAAGTTGCTGACATACCGAATAGGATTGCTGTCATCCAAATGAGTCTGTCTGATTTCCATCTCAGCCACTGTTAACCTGCGTCTGTTTATAGGTCTTATTGTTTGTCCCAGCACAGTAATCTCGACTGGAATTTGTGTTTTTCCGCCTCTTCTGGAAATGTGGCTCTTCTGCTCTAACTGCACAGAATCTCGTTTAGGGCACATGGTTAATTCAAGAAAATTTTCAAAATTATCGTGTTCTGTCAAGTTGGAATAGAAAGTGAAATGGTGTCTTGGGCCATTATATATTGGACATTGTTCATGAATTTTACTGAGTTTCAGTGCATTTTGCAGAATCTTTAGATGATCATTATGTTGTTTGTGTACTTTATCTGGATAAACTACTGCGAATTTAACGTTTGTAGTTGCCAGATGCAAGTCAAGCTCTTCGATTAGCTGTTTGCTTGTTTCGTGCACGATTTTCTCAATAGTCAGGTTCAAGCTGTTAGATGCATTTACAAGCCAGCCTGATTGCATAGCTATAAACTGATTTGCACCAATTTCACAGTACTTGTGGGTATACTCTTTCATTAATAGAAAAGATTGAGTTTCTGTTTGCAAATCATGTTTACATGGCATTGGTTGAAAACTACCTTTTGTGTTCTGCTGGAGCAATATCAATTCTTTAACTACTTGTAGCAGTAACTGATGCTTAGAAGGAATCTGCAAATCAAACTGCCTCAGCACCTGCTTTTGATACTGATTTAGCTTATTCTCAATACTGAACTTATGTAGTGCAAGGTCAACTCGATTCGATAGCCAGGGATATGAGCCATATCCAAGTTTATCATGAAGGGGAATGCGAAAGAGTTGACATAAAGACAACGGGCCAGTCAGCAGCTGCTCCCAAAGACCATCTGAGTATCCCTCCATGTTTTCATCGTTCTTGTAAATGTGACTTTGTTCACTGTGCAAATCATAGACAACTTGTCTAAAGTAAGTGCTTCTGAAGAAGTTTGGCAGTGAAAAGTTGATTATTTGATCATAATTGTACCACATATACAGCAAATCTGTGCCACTTTTGAATTTGTTAGAAATAGGATAAGCCTGGGTATAGTAGTCAAGGCCAGTCATTTCTTCTGCAGGGTTTATGCTTATCGACACCCACGCATTGCTAAATTTTTCAAAGCTGCTGGAAACAACTTTAAGTGTGGTTGCTGTCTGGCCACTGATGTAAAACTGAACTGAATCGGAGATATTGTAGAAAGTGTAAACACTCAAGGAAAACAGTGTTATGTACCAGAAGATCACTTCTTTCCATGATCTTGCATCGTGAATAAATCGGAATGCAGTAATAGGCGTTAAGAGAAACAATTCATTTTTTCGTAGGCAGTCTAGATTAGCCATAATATCAGAGCATTTGCATCTAAAATTTTACTGAGGACTGTATAAGTATATTTTCTGCTTCATAAAACTTGGTCACTCTGATATTTTATCTGACATTTTTCTGCAAAATAATAAAATTTAACATTTGACAAATAGCCACTTGGAAAATGATAACAATAATATAGCAATAAATATTGTGGACTGTATTAATAGCAGTAATTCACTGTTTTACACCCGAATTTGTCTCTAGCTTTCTATTAAATATCAATAATGTGCTCTTTTGATAACAGTGGTTCCTAAATTCTGAGAATTATTTTATGTAAAAAAGCCTTGTGTTAATCAAAATCCACTTGTAATCAAGCTGATGAAAAATGTCACATCCAAGAAAATTTGTTTCGGAACATTCTTTCATTGTTTAGACTGCTTGCAGTGTATGTAGGAATGGGTACACAAATCATCCATACATATTATACAGTCAAGCAAAAATGATATTAACCCTTTCCAACAAATGAATTTTCAATATGTTGAACTGTAGACCATTATAGGAAATCATAATATGATTTTGCAAACTAATTTCTATTTCTAATTCATATTGGATTACAAATGAAAATCAAATTAAATTTCCAAATTTTGGCACTAGGCAGATTTATAGCAAATCAATTTCTGTTGAAGACAGGGAAAGCAATTTAATAATAGCATAATTTAATCATAAATTTATTCGGAAACACTAGTAACACCTCCTCTTGCCACAATTACAAGCATCCTGCACTTCCTCACATGTTTTAATACTGGTGTGCCATCTACCTATCCTATCGTCAGCTAAATTTTGTTGTAGTTTTTGTGTTCATCAATCATTTTCGCTGAAAATTCAACACAACATACATACAACCTCAGCTCAGAGTTTTCAATCTAAAAAATTTGGCTAAGTCCATCACTTAACATTAGTTATGCATTTCCACCAGTCCAGCATCATACATCACAAAAAGTGACTGCGGACATGCAAAAGTGCATAACTAGTGGTTGAAGCGACAGACTTTTCAAAAATTTTGAGTGTCAAAATTCAGAGGTTATGTGCATGTTGCAGTTCAATTTCAGTAAAATTGACTGACAAAGGCAAACACTGCAGCAAAACGAAACAGATTATGAATAAATGGCTCACCCTGTCTGCATAACAATGTACCCCATATAAGGGGCAACTGAGTAAGCAAATGGATGGTTTATGAGTGGAGTATGAGTGGAATAGCGTGTTTAAGAAAATCGCTTTCTCATGTGGATAATCAGAGTGAGATCAACATTTAAAATGATCTATCCCATTTAAACTACAATCATTATGCACATTTGTAGATAATAGCCCCATGCATGATAAAGAGCATTTATTGCCACTGTATCATTGAAAACACTGTGATTTTGAAGAATACTTTCAAATGTATAACATTTGGCATAGTTTCTGGATACAAGCAAGCAGTAAGTGAAAATGTATCTAAATATCTTATTGCACAATGCCTGGACAAATTTTCATAATCAATCTTAGCTTCTGAGTCTTCTAATTCTGGTACAGATACTTGGCTTAAACCAATCTAAAGTCTTATGGGAAATTTAAAACTGCTGCATAAGAATAATTTCTTTCTGTCAACACCTATCCTGGGTTTTCGTTTCATTCATAATGCTAAAACAGTGAAAGAAATATTATTCTTCTATATTGTTCTTGCAACCCTGACCTGTTACACATTTTACAATGTTCAAAAGACTGTCACAAATTATCTGCCAAGTCAAACGACTACCAGTGTAAAATTGTCAAAGAGCAAGTCGAGACCATTTGAGCATATTTGGATAGAAATTTTCGATTACATCCCGAAAATGAATGTATATGAGAGGGCTTATCCTACTTTGCCCAGATTTCGAAGCACTGCCGATCTGTTGAAGTTCTGGTATAACTACAATTCCTATGTAAACTTTACATATAAAAGCTTTTACACTAGTAAATCATTTAAAGCTTTGTTAAAAAATCTCTCACTTAAGAAGCACCATTATAGAACTAATCTTGTATTGCGTGAACTATCATTATGTGACTTGTACCATTTGCCCCTGTATGGTAGTTGGAATATGACTGCTGCTTTTAGAAGTCAGCTACTATTGGCACACAAAAGATTCAGAAAAGTGTCTGTCCAAAATTCTTACCAAGAAAATCTGCTGATGCAATTTAATGACGAAATTCCAAGTCAAAACCAACTTCTATTGACTATTCTTGCTGAATTGTGGTACCTGCAGCCGAACATGGATCAGCCAGAAACAGTTATTCATGAATGCGACAATGAACTACCACCTAATTATGCATTCAAAACAGTGCTTGGTGAATCAAATAATTTTAAATTACATTACTGCAATTTTTCATCGCTAGCTAATGAGGTCTATGAGCCAGGGTGGTTGGTACCAGCTGCAAACAAACTCAACCTAACCATTGGAGATATCATAGATGAAGTATCACGACTCATTGCTAAAGATAATAACATGCAGTTGGCAACAACAAACACATTGTTGGGCATTACTTCCAACAAACTGGATGATAATATTCAAGTTGACTTTCATCAGTTAACGCTAAGTAAGCTCAAAACAACATGCAACATTTCCTCATGGTATAAAAGAAGAAAACATGAACAAGCAGCTGTGTTTAGTCTTCAGCTTTATGCCAACATTATGAAAAACGATACGATATTCAAAAATAAACAGAGTCACAGGCTAGAATTGATAACCAGGAATTCTAACACTGAACTAACTGCATTTGGAGAAACCTTCAGTCTGCCCTCAACTGGTTATTCTGGACAAGGAACAAAAGGTGAAATCACAATAACTGACATCTACTTGAAGAATACGAATCTGGAACTCAGGTTTGCTTTTATTTATTTGTTTGTTTGGCTTCAAGTAGACCTATTTCGTAGTACTACAAACTACTAACTACAAACTACATATTTTTGGTGATTATGATGTCATCAAGACTACAAATTAACTAAGACTACATATCATTTTGGCTGACTACAAATTGACTACAAACTACTTTTTCATAATTTTCGAATTTGTAGTCAATTTGTAGCCATTTTTCTTGGAAATTTTTTAATGTAATTCTACATAAATTGAGTCCCTAATACTGTTGTTTGGTATTGGATTTTCTGTTTGTGTATGTAAGTATATGTGTATGTGTATACACATTTACGTTCAAATGTGTATGGTAATTCGTGTATAGACATTCAACAAAACAATGTGTATTTTGTGTACATTTGTGTATGTGTATTGTACTGAAAATGCTAATTTTTTGGTAGATTTTCAGTCAGAAATGCTAGGAAAATCAAATCTCTCAATGTCTGCTGCTTTGAATACCTTGGGTAGCTTTGAAATCGAGTTACTTAGGCCATTTAAAGGCTTTATGAGGATATCTACTGTATATTACTGCACCAAAAACTTAGAAATTTTACCTTTCTGTTCGAAATATTATCAACTTTTGCTGATCAAATACACATACACAAAGATACACAATTTGAGTACTGTTTGTGTATGGTAAGCGCAGAAACTAATAACTTTCAGTTGCTCCACAGCTCACGAATCATTGTGCACAGACATGTGCCAATTAAAATGCATTCGAAAGATGAACTGTTCTGCCATTCCATGGACACTGTATGCTACTCAGGAATTTATTAGAAATTTGAACTTAAAAAAAACTGATCCTAAATGTAGCAGCAATGACAAATTCAACAAATGCATGCAATATTGTGAATCTTACACTACTGGAAGTCAAATTTCTGTTGCATCAACTGCTGAAAGTTTCAAACACAATAGACCTGCTGCTGCTGGCTACAGACCTCTGTTGAGCCTCGGCACCAAGACAGTAAGCAACAAGTGTGAGCCATAGGAAAACTAATCAGTGCAACTGCTATTTTCTAGAGCACATACCCTGAGTTTTCTGAAATCCCAGCACAAACGTGGGCAGGATTTATGGGAGAGCTTGGAGGTCAGATGGATTTGTGGGTTGGCATCAGCACAATCAGCCTGCTACATGCTCTCATTCATTTTGTAAAACTTATTTTGCGCAAAGTTAGTGGTCAGTTAAACAAAGTTGGCGACACTTTCCATGGGTAAGATTACTATAATATATTATTGAAAGATAATGTCGTTTGTGACCACTTATAGTGAACAAAGTTTTAAAGAAAACGAACACGAAAATGAAGAAATCAACAAGAAGATTCAATCCCGACTGCAACGGTTTAAGAAAGAAGTTCTAGAAGAAATGAAAGTAAAAGATTACCCTTTGATCTAATTCAGTTTTAAATACAAAATTGGAATCTTATAATTTAATTGCATGTATTCTGATTGAAATTTGGAAAAAATATGTTGTTCAACCACATCCCTCAATTACAAAATAATTTCGCTTCGAAATTTGTCTGAATAAAAAACAATAAAAAACAAACACCTTCCGTCTTTCTCAGTGTTGTGCCGGTTGAATTAGTTAGTTATTTACTAAGTAAAAACATTAGTTAGTTAGCTAGTAACTAACTTTTGCTAACTAAACTCAGATTTTGCATAAACTAAACTCAACTCAAACTAAACTCATTTTCAGGAAATTACTAAGTAAAAATCGAGTTACTTAGTTATGAGTTTAGTAACATTCAGTTTAGTTATAGTTAAAGATAGGCACTTTGGCCATACGTATCTAGTTTGGAGTCTAAATTCTCAAAAATTCTGAGGTCTCATTCAGGTTCTATTCGATTCTGGGCCTCTCACAAAGAGGGCACAATGTTTCACTTGTTATAAACTCCAATGCTTGTGTGAAGAAACTTCTTAGCATTTTCAATTGTTTATGTACCTACGCAGACATGGGCAAGGGGGGGCTGAGGGGGGGGGGGTTGGCCCCCCTCAGGCTCTGACCTACCCCCCCCTCAGCCGGCCGCTACCCCCCTCAGGAATTTTTTGGAAGAATTTTGTATAGAAAATTATGATAAAAATATGCCTGGATTAGGTGTAAATGAGCTCAGAATAGCTTATTTTAGCTTATTTTAACCAAAAATAAGCCAAAAACCTTGATTTTAGCCAAAAATCGGACTTTTTGGCTTACCACCCCCTCAGCCCCCCCCCTCAACCGCTCCTACCCCCCTCAGCCCCCCTCAGGAATTGAAAATTCTACTTACCGTATAGTGCTGTTTATATTACCCGGGTACTATATATGGCACTTAGGGTTTTGCGAAAATAAAATTGAATCCATTTATAGTACCCGGGTACTATATATGGCACCTACGAAATCTGCTCTATAAGAAACTAACAATTGTATATGAAGTTCTTTGCTCAACTTACCGATTTGATGTAAAAAATAGGTTATGTACATACATCAGAACCGCTATAATTGCATTATCTACTGTTTTTCTTCATACAAACAAGGTTTACCACCAAAAATACTGTATTTTTCGCACGTTTTGTATTTATAACAGCTCATTTCAGAATAAAAATCTGTCTCCATTTATAGTACCCCGGGTACTATAAATGGCACTAAGTGCCGTTTATAGTACCCCGGGTACTATAAATAGGGGGTACTATAAACAGCACTATACGGTACTTCCTTACTGAAAAAAACGTGCCAAAAACACATTTCCAGGCGTTTTGGAGCTTTTTGAAATTTGGGACCCCCATCTGGGCGAAAGCCCCCTCGACCCCCACCTGAGGAAACCCCCAACTACCCCCAGGTCGGCCCGGAGCTGTTACATGTATGCTGATACCTGATATTAGGTATGTAGTTTCTTAATACCTGCCCACTCTACACATACGTACATGTAACAAGTCATCCGCCGAAGGGGGAAGGGGGTTGGTGGGTCTGGCGCCGGCCGGGGGGTCTGAGCTCTTTCGAGTGTTTAGAACAAAATCGGAAAAAGCACTAATAAGGGCGTATAATTCATAATTCATTTAAGGGCGTATATGCAAGACCTATACTGGAATATTGCTCACCAGTCTGGAACCCTACTTATGTGGGTGATAAGGACAAACTAGAGAAAGTACAAAAATGTTTACTCGAAGGTTATATTATAGATTGAATCCAAATCAGGAGAGACCTTCATATGGGGTTCGTTTACATAGGTTTAAGTTAGACACATTAGAAAGACGACGGTTGATAACGGACTTAAAAATGCGTTACCGTATTAACAGTGGGCATAGTTGTCTCTCCTTCGACAAATTTTACTCACGGCCTCGGCGAATGTCGCGACATCACAGAAACTCAAGAGCTCTCTATATGCCTAGGTTTGCCGCGTCAGTGGCTCAGTGGGTAGCTCGCTGCCTCTGAGTCACGGCGGCCGCTGCATCCCTAGTGGTTGTAGTGGTTCATCGTCTCGGCGTGGCAAGTTTCTTGCTGCAAAGAGTTGGTCGTCGGCACAACGCTCCACCCAGGCCACCGAAAACTGGTTACAGTGAGTAGGTAAAATGGGAACCAACTGGATCTGCCGTTGCACCGAAAGCCGCTCCTAAAAGCATGCCGCGTTGGAGGGAAGATCAACGACGTCAGGAGCCGTCTGAGAAACCAGCATTACGGCCTATACCGGTTTACTCCTCCTCGGCCGGGCGGCCGCTGGGAGCTGTCAGCACCATGACGTCAGCACGCCAGGCACTCTCTTAGTACCTGGCGCCCAACAGCATGGCTTGAGTGGCTTGGCAGTGAAAGAAGGGCAAACGTCCGAGATGACGATATAAGGGGTAACGAAATGGACCGTGCAGGTCTGATCGTAGGGCCGTACATTGTACGACCCCCCCGCCAGATCGGATCGGATCGGATGCCTAGGTTTAGGATTGACGTGAGAAAGCATGCCTTCTCTTTAAGAACTGTACCATGGTGGAATAAGCTTTCAGAATTAGTGGTTCAATCGGAGACTCTGGGTCTTTTTTCTAACCGCTTACAAACCGCTGGCTTGGAAGACTTTTTGAGTAATGACAGGTGGGATTAAGAGGCCAATGGGCCCTTCCCTTCCTTTTCTTCTACAATAGTCCTTGCAACTAAACAAAGAAAATAATGGAACTAACTATGCGTCTGTAATGATGCGGTGACTTTCTGTGTTTTTTCTTTCGTTTATTCCTTGTGTTGTGTTGTGGATGATAAACTTGTTTTGTTTTTTTTTTGTTTTTTTAATACCTGCCCACTCTACACATACGCACATGTAACAAGTCATCTGCCGAAGGGGGAAGGGGGTTGGGGGGTCTGGCGCCGGCTGGGGGGTCTGAGCCAAAATTTTGGGAGGGGGTCGGACACTGAAAAACGCTTAACAATCGAAAAAATAGCAATTTTCGGGCTAAAAATCGCCAAAAATCGCAAAATTTGGCCTGAAATACAGCTAAAAAGTGCTGTTTTGCAGGCGATTTTGGTAAATTTTTGTGTCTGAAATTCTAAAAAATTGCAAAAATTTGCTCAAAAATTTACTTGCCAGAAAAATCGGAGGGGAGGTCGGTGAAATCGTCTCGGGGGGGGGGGGGTGTCCCCATCCGGGGGGTCTGGCCTAAGTTGGGTGGGGGGCAGACCCCCAGACCCCCCTGTTACATGTATGACTCTACATCTAAGTCACCATTAGCACTATGTCTGTGTTGTTTAATACGTAACACTTATTCAAGAAAACTTGAAATCAAATGGTAGCAAATGACACAAACCTTTCAAATAAATAGAGGGCCCACAAACCCACAGCCCCGGCATCCGCGATAGCGGTTGTTTGTGGGTTCGAAACCGGTCGAAGCGACTGGAAGTAGTCGACGGAAAGCCCAACCCAGACCGCCGAAACCGGTGATGGAGAGTTGGTAAATGGGAACCGAACCGGCGCTGCCGTTGCACCTATTGGCAGCAAAGGGGAGGGTAGTTCGTAGACAGTGCTACCATATTGATTGAAGGGCTCTGAAAAGAGCGAGGGGTGTCCTGAGCTGTCCGAAAGGACAGTGGAACTCAAAAACAAACAAATAATACCGTGGTCAAGAACCACTTAGTGGGCAGAGGAAGGTTGTCTGCTCATAAGCAAAGGAATTAGTTTAACCTAATGTAGTATTACCAAGAAGAATTATGTTTTTTTTGGAGGTCCAGCTGTTTGTTCAAATACTTGATAT
Organism: Sabatieria punctata; assembly: GCA_030248155.1. Lineage (NCBI taxonomy): Eukaryota > Metazoa > Nematoda > Chromadorea > Araeolaimida > Comesomatidae > Sabatieria > Sabatieria punctata. The sequence continues at coordinate 23,960 of JASANB010007726.1, read as the reverse complement.
GTAGTTGGCCGTTTAAAATTTGAAGTCCGAAAACTATAAAATTTGGGAAGAGGGAGTTAGCGAAAATAATAGTAATTAGGGGAAGAATCGGAATTAGGTAGTCGGCGTTCAGAAAACGGCCAATAAGCTTTCATAGCATTACTCCAATCTAAAATCAATGCAAAACAAACAATTGCAGTAATGCACGGCAAAAGTGGTATGTTATGTACATGGTAGTACGGATTATTTTTTAGCCCTCTGTCTTTTGTGGGGTCGTTGATTGCGTGCAGATAGATTAGTAGGTAAACATCCCATTTCGTGCCCGTCTGAACTCATCGCAACGTTTGAGGGACTAATTGTTTTAATACTGTAGGTAGTAGGTTCCCATTATTCTGCTTCTCATTAATTCATGCCATATAAATCAATGCAGTATAGAAGCGAAGCAAAACAAGAATCGTAATCGTGGCGCAGAAAGAGGTGCAAAACCTTGTGCCCATCGGACCTTCGCGTCGTTCGTTATTTTCTCCTTTTTGTGCACGCGCTTGCGGCGTAAACTGGAGCGCCTCGAGGCACGTATTCTTCTTTGGCCCAGAGGCCGCGCCCGCCAGCTGTGCGTTAATGCGGACAGCTTTCAGGAACGGCCCCCCGGCCGGCGCCAGACCCTCCCCAACCCCCCTTCCCCATCGGCGAATGACCTGTTACATGTATGGTAGTCATAGTCAATTTGTAGTCTGGATGCCGTCATAAAACCTCAAAAATGAGCAGCTAGTGGTTAGTAGTTAGTAGTCACTACAAAATAGGTCTATGCACATACGCATGCCAAAAACCATGCATATATGCATTGTTTGATACTGCATATTGCATATATGCGTGCAACCGTAGTTGGAACCAACTAAGAACCCACTCTGTCTATTCATTCTGTTGATTTGAGATTAAAAACCTAGTCCATTATTTCATAGCGATTGATTTGAAATTCAACCTTTATAATTTAACATCACTAATATCAAGTGATTGCAAGAATAATAATACACTTTAACATTTGATAAATAGCTAAATGGAAAATGATGGCAATCAAGAATGATATGCAAATAAATATTGTGAATTGCATTAAAGGTAGCAACTTTCTGTTTTGCAGCTGAATTTGTCTTCAGCCCTCAGCAGATATCGATAATGTGGTCTTTTGACAATAGTGGTTCACAAAATTTCTGAATGAATTTACACAAAAGCCTTGTGATAATAAACGATACACTTGGATTGAAGTTCATAAATAATATCAAATCTTGGAAACTTCTTTTATTCTGGAACATTGTTTTAATATCATTTTTTGCTTACACTGTTTATAGTATATGCCAGACAATCAAACACTATGTAGAAGAGCAGTCCATTACCTCTGTGTTGATAGTAAAAGACAGACTCCCAAACTACAACCACATTGAGGTAAAGATTTCTGTAGTTCCAAGGGCTCTGCTGCAACCACGCTGGTATTGGCAAGTTCGATTTCCAGTGATAAATATATTTGACAAGCCTGAAGAGTTCCTTCACTTCTGGTACAATTATGATTCTCTGGTAAATTTTAGCTTTCATAAATATGGTTTTTATGAAAGTGACTATTTCCAGTCATTTTACCATGAGGTTAAAAATTCTTTGCCTTACAATACTTCTCCATCCAAATTGGCTCATTGTATATTGTACAAAGCTCCATTATTGACTAACCAAACTGCTATGGATAGATTGATGGAAAAATATATGACAGCTCGAAATAAATATTCGAGCAACCAAACATTGGACCAGTACCAAACACAACTGTTAGAGAAATTTGCCTTTCGAATTCCAGAGAGATTTGAATTTTGGTTGGAAATAATTATCGAACTTGCCCTTCTTCAAAGAAAAACTACCAATGATGAGATTAACCCAACAGCATGTGAAAAGGAAACCCCTAAAGAAATTTTTCGAAGCAATAGAATGGCTAAAATTAAAAATTCTTGTGACTTTTCTCAATGCCTCCTTCAAGATGACAGATCGGGCTGGTTGGTGGAGGCTGCAAAAAAAGCTAATTTCAGTTTGGGAACAATAATTGATGAAGCAACTCGCCAATTAACTGATCGTCTGAAATTAAAGTTAGCCACCACAAATAGAAAACTAGCTCTGATTGTCCCAAACAAAGTCTACAGAAAGTATGGAGAAAATGTGACGGTACAGATGTTGCCACTGACACTGGCCCACATTGGCACAATGTGTCCTGAATGTGTGCGTTGTATTATTAGACCACGTTTAGAGCTTTTGCTCTATGCTAAATCATTAAAGATTAACAGTGACAATGTTTATCTGGAAATGATAGCAAGCAATGGCAAAGCATACCCTTGGTTAGAAATGAAAGTGTTTGGAACTGTTTCAGAAATTGCAAGGGAATATCTGAACAGCATTCAGCTAGAAGTTATGGGAAAGTTTTTTAGCTATAAACCACGGTTAGTTTTGCTCTCAATGTTCCATGTAGTACAGTTGGTAGGTATACCTGAACCTAAACCTGAAACCTGGGTATTAACCTGAAAATTGTGAACCTGAACCTGAACCTGAACCTACTTGAAAATAAAAGTACTTACCTGACACCTACTAGGTCGGTACCTACTTTTCAGGTTTTTCTTGTCTAAAACTTCCCGGTACAAGTAGCACGTACTGTCAACTTTTGAAATTGGTTAGATCAGGCATTGCTTGACGCTCTACAGTTTTGTTCTTAAAAAAGGTGTGCGTGAAGCGTCTAATGCACATTACCTGCACCTACTGTAGGTGTACTGTAACTTAAAAATGAAGGGGACTATAAGGATAAGCCCCATCTGGAAATTGCCTTTATGAAAACTTGTCTTCCGCCATGCCTAAGCCTAGCTTTAGTTTGTTTGTTGAAGGTAAGCTTCATACATGTAACAGGGGGGTCTGGGGGGTCTGGCCCCCCCCCCACCCGAAATAGGCCAGACCCCCCCCGGATGGGGGACCCCCCCCCCCCCCCCCCGAGACGATTTCACCGACCCCCCCCTTCCGATTTTTCTGGCAAGTAAATTTTCGAGCAAATTTTTGCAATTTTTTACAATTTCACACACAAAAATTGCCAAAATCGCCTGCAAAACAGCACTTTTTAGCTGTATTTCAGCCCAAATTAGCGATTTTTGGCAATTTTTAGCCGAAAAATTGCGATTTTTTCGAATTTTGAGCGCTTTTAGTGCCCAACCCCCTCCCAAAATTTTGGCTCAGACCCCCCCCCCCGGCCGGCGCCAGACCCCCCCAACCCCCCTCCCCCCATCGGCGGATGACCTGTTACATGTATGGTAAGCTTAAACGTCAGCTAGTAGAACTTATGTAAGCCTGAGCCTTATAACTTAATGCCGGAACTTAGAGTTTGAAATGAACGTTCGTAGAGTGCGTGGGGGTTTCCTACTACAATGGCGATCGGTCCGCCATACCGCAAAAATTGTCTTGCCTTTTTCTCGTTTTTGTCCAATTGTTGGTTTGTAAATTTCGATTGCTTTGAACATGGATCGTTTCATAAGAAAAGGAACAGGAGCGCTATTGATTTAGCTCATAGCCGAAAATTTCGATCTTTATTTGAAAGAACCTGAACCTGAACCTCACACCTAGGTACTTTTGAAAAATGTACCTGAACGTGAACCTGAAGTTGGATTTTAGAGATACCTGACCTCTGAACCTGTACTTACCTGAAATTTGGTGGTACCTACCAACCGTAGTTCCGTGAGGTATTGAATTTCTTTTCAAGTTAATGTTTTTTTGTGTCAAAACGATGTCTTCTCACATCAGTCAAGGTAATTGCAGACAGTTTCAGAAATTGCATTGAAGATTCACTAGATGTTTGCATAGAAACCTGTATATTTGAGGTATACATGGCAGCTCAGAACTGCTCCTGCATACCATGGACCTTATATGCAACGAATAGTGCAATGAAATCCATGTATTTATGCAATGGTAGCACTACCTGTGGCTTTGAACCTGATAGGAAATGCCGTCAGAAATGCTTAGATCAAATGTGTTACTACACTGCAGTCACATCAAAAAGGAAACGCTCCGTGAAAAGCCACTATATTAGTGAAGCTCACAACAACTTATGGTCAATTGTGTTTGAGCTAAAGAATGTAGCTTCAGCTTATTTTTTCCCAATATCAAATTTATGCCTCTGCTTTTAGACAACACATCCCGAATTCTATACAACTCTATTAGAAAACTGGACAAGATTGCTTGCAGAAATTGGTGGACAGATGGATTTGTGGCTTGGGATCAGTGCGATGAGCATAGTGCACTTGACAACACAACTTATAGCTAAGCTGACCAGTCATTTCCAGCTATTGAATCAGGAGCAATCAAAATCAGCTACAAGGTAATTTTGCTCTAAATTTGCTCTTTAATTTAGTTAAGTGTTTCAGTTTTGTTTTTTCCACAGATTGTTAGACTACTGTTGTTTGGGTATGGGGTTTTCAGGAATCGGTTCGGTATGGGTAGGTATTCGAAAAAATACCGGTATACCGGTGTTTATTCGGTATTTGCTGAAAATCTTTTACAAAGTCAAAACACTGAATTTCCCATTTACAAGGCCATTGATTTAGTCATTTCTAAGGTCAGAGGCTAGAAAATTCATCAAAAGCAATGGGATTTACAGTTTTTTTAGGAATTTTTTAATCGTTTTAGTTTCACTGAAGTGGAAATCATTTCTACAAATAATTTTGGCTGAGAGAAATGCTTCCATTGTACTGTAGTTTTAAGGCCTGCTACAGTATGGAGATCTAAAGCAGCAGTGACAAAACGCGGGCTTATTTTGCTGATTGTGATTGTACTGTACATGAAGTACATAGAGACTTGATTATTTAGCAGCAGTGTAAGGTTTAGCGAAAACTAGACCAACCCTTTCTAATGACAATGCAAGTTTGGGACGGGGAGTAGGGTCAGAGGACTAAAAATCCTTCAAATTCGATATTTTGGGAGGATATCGTAATAGAATGTGTTTCTGCATGGCCCAAAAATGCAAAATTACAAAGAAAACATTGTGATCATAGAGAATTTTCGATAAAAATTGCACTAAGCTGGACAAAAAATACCGATTCCCAAATACCTGGGTATTCCCAAAATAATCGGTATACCCGGTATGGGTATTTATTAAAATACCTCGAATGGGTAGGTATTTATTGGGTAGGTATTCCCAAAAATACCCATTTTTCGGTATGGGTTCGGTATACCCAATCAACAGTATGTTAGACTGTCGGTTATTAGAGGGTGATAACCCTTTGCAAATCACCAACGCCATATGGCGTAGTTGGCCAACCTATCAGCAAGCAAAAAAACAAAATGAACGTATCGGAAAGCTGTTTCAGACCTATCGGAAAGTTGTTTCAGACCTATCGGAAAGTTGTTTCAGACCTATCGGAAAGTTGTTTCAGACCTATCGGAAAGTTGTTTCAGACCTATCGGACAGTTGTTTCAGACCTATCGGAAAGTTGTTTCAGACCTATCGGACAGTTGTTTCAGACCTATCGGAAAGTTGTTTCAGACCTATCGGACAGTTGTTTCAGACCTATCGGAAAGTTGTTTCAGACCTATCGGAAAGTTGTTTCAGACCTATGGGCAAGCAAAAAAACAAAATGAATGTATCGGAAAGTTGTTTCAGACCTATCGGAAAGTTGTTTCAGACCTATCGGCAAGCAAAAAAAACAAAATGAATGTATCGGAAAGTTGTTTCAGACCTATCGGAAAGTTGTTTCAGACCTATCGGAAAGTTGTTTCAGACCTATCGGAAAGTTGTTTCAGACCTATCGGCAAGCAAAAAAACAAAATGAACGTACTTGGAAAGTTGTTTCAGACTTATCGGAAAGTTGTTTCAGACCTATCGGAAAGTTGTTTCAGACCTATCGGCAAGCAAAAAAAAACAAAATGAACATATCGGAAAGTTGTTTCAGACCTATCGGAAAGTTGTTTCAGACCTATCGGAAAGTTGTTTCAGACCAATCGGAAAGCTATTTCAGACCCCTCGGAAACGCGTTTTCAGCCAGTCGCAAACTCAAAATTTGTTGTTTTAGATGTTCAAATAACGCTTGCAATTGAAATGATTAAAAAAATAACTTTCAGTCTATCTGTTCACTGCACTAAACCAAGAAAAACTGGGTTAGGTGTAGCTGGGGGGGAAAATCAGGGAAGGTCAGAAATGGATTATATACTAATTAATTAACTTTCATATGACTGTAGGACTCCGGACCGTGCCCTATACTGATGCGCACCCCTAGGGGTATTTTTATATTTGGAAAATAGGCCCTCTGGAGCGTGCCCCATACTGATGTGTCTCTAGGGGTATTTTTGTATTTGGAAAACAGGCCCTCCAGAGCGTGCCTATACTGATGCATCCCCCTAGGGGTATTTTTATGTTTTTAAAACAGGCCCTCCGGAGCGTGCCCTATACTGATGTGCCCCTAGGGGTATTTTTATGTTTTTAAAACAGGCCCTCCGGATCGTCCCTATACTGATGCGTCCCTGTACGGGTATTTTTATATTTGGAAAACAGGCCCTCCGGAGCGTGCCTATACTGATGCGTGCCTCTAGGGGTATTTATATACTCGGAAAACAGGCCTCTGGAGCGTGCCTATACTGATGCGTCTCTAGGGGTACTTTTATATTTGGCAAAACAGGCCCCCCGGGGCGTTTCCTATGCTGATTTAGTGATCATTAGACTCGCCAGGCGAAGGGCTTTCAAATGATATACTTGCCCATTTTGGACGATTTTGAAATTTTGGAATTTTGCCAAAAAAATTATCGATAATCGATATTTATCGATAGAAATCGTTAATTTATAATTAATTATGATCATTAGACACATTAATTTCTGTTTGGGATTGGTTCCTGATTTCCCCCCCCAGCTACACCTGATCCGAAAAGCTGAAAACAACCTACAGTATCAGAAAGCTGGACCGTGAGCCTATGGGAAAGGCAGAAACTTTCCGATACGTTCAAACCCCGCTCATTTGCAAAAGGTTAATTTAGTGGAGGGCGTCGGTTTAAGAAATCAATAAAATTTTTCTGTGACCACTGAGTGAAAGTCTTTGAACGAAACAGCTAATTCTGTTAAAAATGCAAACCAATTCTGGCCGACTTTGCACAATTTTAATCAGGCGTTTTGGCGCCCCAGCCCAGCCTGGATTTTTAAATTTTCAGGCAGGCGTTGGCTGGCCCGCGAAAGCTAAAACGGCTCAAAATCATGGTAAGTTGCTTGTGCGGGTACTGGAGTACAAAACAAACATTTCTAACAATGTACCAAAACTAAATATTAATCCAGATTAAAGAAAAGCGCGTTTCGGCTAAAGTGCAACCTATATTTTGGATATACGAGATATTCGTATTTTTGATAAGAATTCTGCATATTTTATTGCACTCTCCGCACCTTTTGCCTTCACCCTCGACCAGGCTCGGCCTGGCTGAAATCGTCTATCAGCTCAGCTCGGCGCCACCCGGACTGGGCCGGTCTCGCCTATGCAGGTCTTTAATTCGAACTACTCTTATTATTTTCGTGAGCTTTAGCTTCAATAAGATAACGAATTATATGTTACATTTGCATTTTAGTTCTTCGACTGCAGAAAATCATGAAATGAAAGTGGCAGTCTCAGATGAGATGATTGAGCTGCATTTACAGAAGATTCGTACTGAAATATTTGAAGCATTAGATAAGCATTCTGCTAATTTGACTAAAACTGTCAAATAGCAAGTGTATATGAATGGTTGAGTATGTTAAGAATGTTTTCGCTCTCTTTCGCTTTCAATCGAAATCGCTTTCTCTTGTGATATAAGAAATCCAGGAGTCACATTGATATTTAAGCTGACCTATGTATTTTAAGCTAACAAAATTATGCATATTTGTAGATAATAACACTACTCATGGAAAAGAGTATTTAGTACCGGTTCAACCTAATCACAGTGATTTTGAACAATACTTCCAAAGATTGGCCATTTGGCATAGTTTCTGTATAAGCTACTAAATACACTGTTGGCCAAAAATAGGCTAGTAGTAAGGGGCGGTATGCTGGATGGGTGCAATGACGTCACCTCTCCCTGCCGTCTGGAGGTAGGCGGTACCGGCTTATCTCGAGACTCCGCCCCTTGCAACTCCGCCCCCTCTGGAGTTTCAAACAGGGGCAAAAGCTGTCGGTTGAACTTTAGCACACTTCCCTCCTCCCAAAATCGCCTTGCGTCGTTTCTTAGGCACCATCTCCCCCTATGGCGAGGCAATGTCGTTTTCGGCTTGGTTTACCCACCCCAATAAAAGTGCAGTACAAAGAATAATGTCATGTTATCTTGTTACCATACAGCGCAATCAATAGAATAAATCCCTACAACCACTCTGGGAAGCTTTTCTGTATGTAACAACCTTTGCCAGAATGTACTTAAATTGAAAATAAACCAATGGAAGTTCCCTAAAATTCCGAAAAAAAGCGACGTCGTTTTTTGCTAATCCCCTCCCTCTCCTGGTGCGTCGTCACTCGTCTATCGTCGCATTTCAGCCGACCCCCCTCTGGAACGACGTCGTTTATGGACGGCCTCTTAACACAAACTTTGTCTGCGGACGAACTCTAGTCATGTGGTAAATACTGCTGTGTTTTTTTATTGCAATCTGTGTTTTTCTGGCTCTGACACTTTCCACTCAGAATTAGTCAACTGTCTTAATTTGCCAGCTGGTCTATCTCCGGCAAGGCGGGGCTTGAGTTTTAAAACTGAATTTGGGATCCAGTACTTTTTAGCGCGAAATTCAAACTTTCAGAATTGGAAGCTTTGGTCAATACTTTGGGTGGGCCAACTAATAAATAAATTAGTGTGTTGTAGTAATGTTTAGTTGTTCTCTGGTTTTTCTAATTCTATCCACCATGACTGTTTGAGTCACATTAGCTATATTAAATACATATAATAACTAAGTAATTAAATGTACAATAACTAAAAATATACATGAAAGTTCGTAAAAATAAGTGATAAGAAAATATAAAAATAAAGAAATACAAGAAGAAACATTAAATTGAACTTAAATTTTGAAAATGCACCATAATTTAATTGGGTTTAGTTAAAGTTCGCCCGGAATATCAATTATTTCCAGTGCTAATTGTATGGATGTGAGAGGTGTAAATAATTTTCTAGCACATTAAAGCAAAGGTTTGTCACCAAATTTGTAAATTTGTGTCATCTTTGTTTCGATTTGTAAGATTTCTAACGTCATACCTCATCATCGTCGTACTCTCCACTCAGAAGTACACCCACTAAACTTCTCTAAAATTGTGTGTTTAGGTGAAATTTTATAAGTAACATTATTGGAGTAGCTCACGTTATCAACCAAGTGCAAGGCCATCAGCAGAAAGCAGACCTCTGCGAAAGCTCGCAGTTTAGACTCAGTAAAAGCAAAAATTGTTCTTGCAGTTAAAGGTTACTTGGCAGGCTATTATAGAGTTGAGAAAGACAGTGGTAAATGCGATGCTAATGTTTTTCGACTCAACATTCGGTTTTGTAACAAAGGAGTTGAGTATGTTAATCCTCACTCATTGTTTCGAGATAGACGATTAATTAAACTTTTGCAAAGTGATAACAATCGAATCTCACCACCTCAAATAGTTTTTTCTTATAACACACCAGTGAGTTTGCAATTATTTAATTATTCCAAAGTCTTGTCAAAAATTACCAAACCAGAGTTACAGGCAAAACTTTTTCAACAGTGTGATTGCAGGACATCTCCATACTTATACAACACTGCTGGCCATGTTATCACAGGCGATCTTATGCTTATTAAAAACCAACAATTACGTGAAATATTCACCAAAGGAGCCAAATATAGGCTTCCTGTTCAAATTGATTGGAGAGCAGCTGCTGACTCCATCATCAGTTCCATGACTAAATATTACAATTTGCAGTACGTAAAGTTCGGCTGGCACCTCACAGCTTGGACCAATACTGTTTTCTTTTTAAAAAATTGTTAAGTAATAGAATTTCATTTGCACAGAAAGAGTTTTGCATACCTGCTGGTAGGAACTTGATTAGTTTGCCACAGGTTAAACGTTGCCTTAATGAACTTCATAATGACTTCGTAATTGTTCCTGCGGATAAGGCAGCTAATAATTTTATATTTGTTTGTAAAAAATACTATTTAATGGTTATCTGTGATGAGTTAGGAATTACTATTAATAGCAGTAATCAAATTGATATTTCCGGCAATGCTACTTATCTACCTACAGCTAAAACAAAGGATGAGTTAATTGCTAGACATTTTAGAATTGCAGATAAATACAGTATAGATCAAAAAAAATGTCCCATCGCTTTTTCGGCCTTCACTCAAACGTTTCGTTCTCAGTCAATTCTTTACCGATTTGGCTCAAATTTTCAGCAAAAATTACCAACATGGTTGGCTAAATATTCTGCAAGTTTGGTGCGAAAATTCCAAAGGAAAACATTTTTTTGAACCAGAAAGTGAAAATCATAGTGGTCTGTGTAAATTCAAATTTCCCGCGTAATTACGGCGCTATCGCTTAGATAGTTGCAGCAATTATCGGGCGGACATTTGGTCATAACATATTCAGACGGCAGCCCTCTGGCTTAAGGGACACTAAAATTGGGGAATTTTAAAAACATGATCGAAAATCCCATAGTTAAGAAATCTGTACATTCTGGAATCAAAGCACTGAATCAGTTGTCAATCAACACAGATTGTAGCAGGAAGTTCGACAAATGAATGAACCTGATATTTAAACTCTGTTTCACATTATAGAAACCTTCTCCACAGTGTTTTTAGAAAATCGAAAATCTTCTGAATTGTCATTTCACCGTTTTTACGAAGAAAAGTCACATTTTGTCATGTTTTTGAAATTCCCCAATTTTAGTGCCCCTTAAGCCAGAGGGCTGCCGTCTGAATATGTTATGACCAAATGTCCGCCCGATCATTCCTGCAACTATCTAAGCGATAGCGCCGTAATTACGCGGGAAATTTGAATTTACACAGACCACTATGATTTTCACTTTTTGGTTCAAAAAAATTTTTTCCGTTGGAATTTTCGCACCAAAGTTGCAGAATATTTAGCCAACCATGTTGTTAATTTTTGCTGAAAATTTGAGCCAAATCGGTAAAGAAGTGACTGAGAACGAAACGTTTGAGTGAAGGCCGAAAAAGCGATGGGACATTTTTTTTGATCTATACTGTATTTTGTTAAATACGATGCAAAAGACTGTAGTGCAATACCAAAGTTATTTGCAACTCCTAAGCTTCATAAAAATCCATATAAATTCAGATTTATTTCTGGTGCTAGAGCATCTTCTACTAAGCCTATTTCTAAACTCCTTCATTGTGTTTTGAATTTGTTTAAAAGCCATTTGCGCAGATATTGTGCTGTCTTGAAAAATCGTACAGGAATTAACGCGTTTTGGTCGATTGATAGTGGGCTTGAGGCACTGATACTAGCCCATAAGTTATGCCGAAATGTTAATCTTATTCATACAGCTGATTTTTGTACCTTATTTCCCAGTCTACCACATGCAGTAATCAAGGAACAACTATAGAAGCTTACTGATTACTGCTGATGATTACTGCTACTTATACAAGCTTCCGTTACTGTCCTGAAAATGCTATTGTTTTACAAACAGAAAATAGATGCAGTGTGCGGTTAAACCACTCCCACCACGTCGAGCCAGCCCGTTTTCTAGGCGCTGCCACGGGTGCAACGTTTTACCCCACTGCCACACGGATCTGGAACTCACTCGAACCAATCGCCCCTCAGCTCGGACTCAACGCCTTCACTCGCTACTTAGACTCTGCGCCTTTTAGTAATTTGTGCCAAATTTTATCTTTGTCCTGTTTTATATGACTGTTCTTTTTTTGACTGCTTTACCCAGTGGCTGCTTTAAGTGGTGTCGGGTGTTTTTAAATAATGCAGTAAACATACATACATACTGATCTTTGCTTCAAAAACTCAAACAAAGATTTTGTAGCAATTTCAAACCACCGAGCATTTTATACTAATGTTGTCAACTGTCAAAGTGATTGTATGATCGACAAGTTCGATATTAAATGTAATCGATGAGACATACATTACTTTTGCAGGTATTAATTTCAGGCAAATTTGTGGTGTACCGATGGGCGGAAACGCCAGCCCACTTATTGCAGATTTAACGCTAACTATGCTTGAATTTTCTTTTTTAAAAAATAATGCAAATAAGGAAAAGGCAAGCCAACTACGTTATACTTGTCGTTACATCGATGATATTTTGAATTTTAACTGTGAAAACTTTTTCGAATTTGCCAAAGAAATTTATCCAAGCTGTCTTCCTCTAAATAATACCTCTAATTCTCAAAAAACCGCTAGTTTTCTGGATCTTAGTTTTGATGCAACTGATTTGCTAAAAATTAAAGTTTATAATAAAACTGATGACTTTAATTTTGCAGTGGTTCGATATTGTTTTGCTTCTAGCAATGTTCATATACAGCTTGGTTACAACGTTTTTTATACTCAACTAGTTAGATTTGGTCGTATTTGTACACATCTAAAAGATTTTAAAATTTCCGTTGCCGATATGATTAAAAGGCTTCTACAACATGGTTTTGTAAAATCTACTCTTTGTCACTATTTCTTCAAATTTGCTAGCAAAAACTCTGAACTTTTGCTTAAATTCGGTCTTTTTACTAGACCTGAAATAGCAAAGTTTTTGCTTTCTATTGTTTAGATACACCTTCATATTTATTTTCTACCCTGTTTCAACAGGGATGTGGAAAACCCATTTTTGGGATGTTCCTTACCTAGCTTGCTAGGATGTGGAATTTAGTTTTGTTGTTTAATTTTCGCGCAATTGTTGCGCAGGTGGTACAACAGTGAGCCTTTATAGCCTACTGTACGTATTCACTGGCTCATTTTCAATTTTCGGCTAAACGTGATAGGACCCTGTCTTTTAGCACTTTACGGCATCTGCCAATGGATTGAGCTTAGAAAATTCGAGAAGATAGAGAAGTTTCGATGCGTTATTCTGCCTTCTTCCGGCTGCCTTAGTGGTTCGCACTGTCTGCATCATGGAAGAAGAACGACCATCGAAAAGGCAAAGGACCTCCTCCGCAAGCAGTGGCTAGTATGTAAGTAACCTCACTCTGTTTATTGATTTTACTTTATCCTTTATGCAGTGGCTTTTATGTTATTTTTTACCTGTATCCCAAAAGTTTTTTCCATCAAGCAGTTTTTTGCTTGTTGCTTTATCAGAACCTTCTGATGAGACCTAACTGATAAAGTACTGAATTAGGTCAAGGTTTGTGGTCGAAACCTAATTCATAGTAGGTGTTATTATTTTTTCTATTTCATTTTTGCTTCTTATTCATTTCCTTCCCTTTTATTTCTCTACTTTACAATCTTGGAACTCGAAACGTTAGAAAAACGAAGGGTAAAAACAGATTTAATACAATGCTACAAGATAAAAAATAGATTAATTGATTTGAACCCTAGCGAATTCTTTGAGCTTAAACAGCGAAAATCGCGCGGACAGTCACAGATGATGAAAGTGCAGAGTAGTCGTATCAACGTAAAGAAGCATTTCTTTGCAACCAGAGTAGTTAACAGTTGGAATCTGTTAAGGGAAGAGCAGGTGGCCGCTCGTTCGGTAGGCCTATTTAAAGACAAAATAACAATTAGTAATCGAGGATTGCGGTTTGCGTAAGTGCACTGCCAGCAAACCGCTTTGCACTGGAGCTTCTCCTTTGTCCTGGTCGCCATTCTATAAACATGTTCTGTCACTAACAACGTGTGCAATAAACCTTATTATTTAAATGCGTTTTTGAAGGACAAATTTTCAAAATTTTCTCGCCCTGGTCGGGCAGAAGCCCAACCAGGCTATTATAAACTACTAAAACTACTAAAGAGAATTTTGTGTTGACGCACTAATTCGTATGAAGCCACAAAGTTGAAACCGGTATCGCTGCCCCACACGTGTGTAAATTTAGAATCTAAACTGGTATTTGAACGCAGCCACTTGGCCCAGTCTATTTTGTTTAAACTGCCATCGATATTCCTCAAATTTATCTACCTAAGACCGTACATTGCCAGAGTACCTTATCATCGTTGCTGTGGAAACATTTGCATAGAATCAATGGAAAACAAACCCATTATGCATCGATTACCGCATCGGGGGTAGTTTCTGTGTTTTTTTAGATTGGCGGCTTTTAAATTTAGCTCACGGTTTGGTTAGGCTTAGATTCATGCTTAGACTTAAGCTTAGGTCTTGCTTTAGGTTCACTTTAGGCTAGTAGGCGGGGTTAGTAGATTTAGCCTTAGGCTTAGACTTAGAAAAAAGGTCAGCTTAAAATTCAAAGAAACAAGCAAAGTTGGCTGATTTTTAAGATACCATGCATGGATATGGTAGTTGCAGTGAATTGCATGTATACTTGGTGTGTTCAGTGTGTGTTTAGTTCGTGTGCTCGACTGCGATGATGCCGAAAGAGATCTCAGAGCCGACTGTGAGGCCTTATCATTACACTTTCAAACACTCTCTCTCAACCCTAACTTATCCAAAACTAAACACATGGTCTTCACTCTGTCTGGGAACCCTTTGCATGGTCAGATGTCGTCTCCTTTGTTCATAAGTGATTGTTTGATTGAGCGAGTGACTAGCTGCAAATACCTGGGTGTTCTCTTAGACCCGAGACTGTCATTTGGTGTGCACGCTTCGTTCAAAATAGCTGCTGCAAAGCGCATGCTCGGCTGTGTGTCACGTATGGTTCGACAGTATGCGCCGCATGTTGTCGGCAAAGTCTATCTGTCTGTGGTCAAACCGTCTCTGCTGTACGCAACCCCGCTGGTCTGCCCACAACTTGCTAACAGTCGAATCGCCATGGAACGAGCTCAGAAATTTGCATGCAAACTAACATTGAACAATTTTCGCATTCCGTATGCTGATATGTTGGAATGTCTCCGCTGGAGGCGTGTGGATTGTATGGTAACTGAGTACGGTATTTGTCTGGTCTACAAGTACGTGCATGGCTTAAGAGTAGCACCACCAGACTGCTTTTCGTTCAATACTAATCCTCTTCAGCGTCGTTCGGCACGTCTGGTTCAGAATGAAAGGCAAATAGTTTTGCCTCAGTTCACGCTTACTAGAACAATGTCCTCATTTCGGTCTGTATACGGCAAACTGTGGAACAGTTTAGAAACAAACCTTGTTGAGCTGAGCCTTACTGAATTTAGGAAGGCAGTTAGATTGAGAAAGCTGAACGTGTACAACGTAAATTTGTAATTTAATAGAATTTGAACGACTATGTATTGCGTTATATGACTTACTGTTATTTTACTAGTGGATTTTTATTTTACTATTTACTAAATTTACTACAAATTCAGCTCTTAAATTAAATTTTTATTTTTGTTTTACTACCAGGCAGCTCCAATTTTACTAATTTTAGTTTTACTAATAATTTTACTAATTTTACTACTATTTTACTACGATTTTACTAATCATTTGGGGCAATTTTGCACCATTAATGCCAAGATCTTATGAATTATTAATATTGGTGCTAAATAGTTGTTAAATTTGATTATGATACGAGGTCTTCAAGAACTTTAGAGAAAAAATGTGTGAAATTCGACTAACAAAAGTGCTCCCATACATCTTTTATTGCAAAATTGATCAAGAATCTAGCTGGAATTCACCAAAAACTAGTAAAATAGTAGTAAATTTTTCATTTTACTATTGACGGTCTTTGTTAATTTAATTTAATTTTTACTTTACTATTGGCTCTTAATTTACTTTTTACTATTATTTTACTACTAGTAAAACACCACTAGTATTACTAATTTTTGTTTTACTACACTATAGTAAAATAACAGTAATATGACTGTCTGCGTTTGTGTGTGTGCTTCTAGCATATTCTAGTCAATGTGCTCATCTCGTTTCCACTGTAGTTTTACTGCATTCTGGTATGAGTCACATGTGCTTCAACTGCATAAAATATAGAAAGAAAGATACTTACACCATATTTGTATTCACTAATGCTCAGGAAATGTTTCCACACCAAGGGTACGGTTCTTGTTGACCGAATCATTTTGGGTATTTAAAACTGCAGCCATATCGGGCGATCTGTACACTCTTTACCATACCGTCAAACTCCAATTGTCTGGAAAAGCTGAGGCTGATCTTGCATTAAATAATACTAACCACATTTTAGCAGATCAACTTCCATAAAATATTCGTACTGTATTGCCGTTAAATAATCTAGCCAAACCTGTGACATTATCTACTTCTTGGTAAGCGTACAACAATTGACTTGCAAAGTGTGTGCAAAGTTAAATTAATTTTAAATTAAAAACTAAGTCAATAATTTAATTGTAATCTTACATGTAACAGGGGGTGTGCCCCCACCCGACTTAGGTCAGACCCCCCCCCAGATGGGGACCCCCACCCCCCGAGACGATTTCGTCGACCCCCCCCCTCCGATTTTTCTGGCAAGTAATTTTTATGGCAAATTTTTGCAATTTTTTTACAATTTCAGACACAAAAATTGCCAAAATAGCCTGCAAAACAGCACTTTTTTGCCGTATTTCAGCCCAAATTCGCGATTTTTGGCGATTTCTAGCCCAAAAATTGCGATTTTTTCCATTTTTGAGCGTTTTCTACTGCCCTAGCCCCCCTCACAAAATTTTGGCACAGACCCCCGCAACCCCGCCTCCCCCTTCGGCGGATGACCTGTTACATGTATGATTGTAATTGAATTGAAATTCAAATTCCATTATTTTACCTCACTAGTTTCAAGTAGCAAACATTGCAAGATTTGATTTTTTCTAGCATTTCTGGCTGAAACTCTACCGAAAAATTGCATTTTCAGTGCAATACACATGTACAAATATACACAAAAAATACACATTGTTTTATTGAATGTGTATGCACAAATTGCCATACACATTTGACAGTAAATGGGTATATACATACACATACACATACACATACACATACTCATACATACAGATTCTGAAAATACCAAACAACAGTCCTACTTGTGCACCCTGTTATCCGCATAGTGCATTATATTTTATGGTGGCTGACCATACATGTAACAGGTCATCCGCCGATGGGTGGAGGGGGGTTGGGGGGGGGGGGGGTGGCGCCGGCCGGGGGGGGGGGGGAGTCTGAGCCAAAATTTCTGTTTTGGGAAGGGGGGTGGGCACTAAAAAACGCTCAAAAATCGAAAAAATCGCAATTTTTTGGCTAAAAATTGCCAAAAATCGCTAATTTGGGCTGAAATACAGCTAAAAAGTGCTGTTTTGCAGGCGATTTTGACAATTTTTGTGTGTGAAATTGTAAAAAATTGCAAAATGTTGCTCGAAAATTTACTTGCCAGAATATTCGGAGGGGGGGGTCGGTGAAATCGTGTCGGGGGGGGGTCATCCGGGGGGGGTCTGGCGGGAGGCGGGTGGGGGGCACACCCCCTGTTACATGTATGGTGGCTGACCGATTGAACGACTGTAAAGAATTAACTTTTAGAAGCGCCTGCACGGTTGGAATTGAAAATTGTATGTGAAGGAATTACAGAGATGACTGGAAAGCTCTCCGTTTGGCACCTTGCAGTCGGACTGTACTTCTGCTGTTCAGGTACGTCTCTTTAGCTGCTCTTGACTGACAGTGGTAAGTAGCAGCTTCAACTCTGCATCAGCTAAATAGAACGAAAGGTGAAAAAGTTAGGCATGTGCAAGAGTGTAGCTGGGAATCGAACCCAGCACCTTTGGATTTAGGGTCCAATGCACTAACCACTATGCTACACGCCGATGCCAGACAAACACCTTAACTGGACCCTTGACAAGCCAGACAAACAATGGGGAGCGAACCGAAGCTAGCAGCTAACCCTGTTCCATGACATTTTCATAGCACCTATAATTGAATCCCTGTTCATTTCTTTAGTTGGTGTAAGCCCAGTATTGTCATGAACTGTAAAAAATTGGAAGAAAAAACACTGTTCCACTTGAAATTGAATTTAGTGGAATAAGCTAAAATTAATGATACCGACACTTTTTTAATACTGAAGCTACAAGTACTTGCGTTTTCGGTTGACACAGTTACTAAACTGACCAAAGGGTTATGAGGTCTGGGGTTGGCTGTTTTCGTGTGGGTAACCCAAAACTACAATTGTGAAACAGGTGTGTCCAAAAAGTTTCATGAAAGTATGATTTGCATCGAATGTCAAACTTCCAGAGTAAAGTTGCTTGTAACAACTGAAAGGGTTGCAGCTAAAGTTTAACAGAGCAATTATAGGCATTGCAGCAGTAGTACCAAAAACCTGGAATGACATAATAAAGCCAGTGGCTGAGATAATCGTTCCCCGTCATGCAGTTGGACCGTCCCGCTTTACAGTGTCTGAATCAGCCCGCATCGTAACCACAGTGACCAGAGCAGCATTGGACCGTTCCAAGAGAGAGCAAGCAGTTCTGCCAGTCTCTGCCATGATCTTGAAAGTGAACGACCTAGCTGCAGCCGAAGCCACCAAGCAGAAAGCTGTGCTGCATCTAGGTGCCGACAGATCGCACCATCAGCTAAATGACTACACGAGTTCAGTGAATGATGGGATAGAAATGCTGAGAAGAAACAGTCGCTTTGTTTCGAGCAGAATTAACCACCTGCAGAGACAAACTGACACCAAGTTTCAAGAGACGAAGCGAGAAATTCGCTGGTCAGCAATGAAGATGTCACTTCAAGCACAGAAATTGCGCTCCAAGATTAACAACAAGTTTGAACGTGTTGATGCTTCGCTTGAATCCCTGAAGGAAAGCGTTTTGACAGCAGCTTCTTCTTCTTTGAGCTATAAAATTGGAGAAGTGGGCGCTCCCCTCAACACAAGCATTGGGCACCTGGGAAGCTCACTGACTTCGCTACACTCGAAAGCCAGAGCAATAGACACCAGTTTGTTCGAACTTCGTCAAAATGGCATAGGAAAGTTTGGTGCGGTTCACGCAGCAATTTCTAATGCCACTGACGTTGTAATGAATAAGCTCACCCAAGTGTCTAGTAAGCTGGACTCATATAATGCCAGCTGTTCAAGTCAGCTGATGCATAGCGTGGAAGAGTTGCTTGGGAAGATAGACGAGTTGCATTCGACAGTGACCAAACAGAAACCACTGCTGACCAGAGTGCATCGGTCAGTCGATCTTGGACAGCAGTCAGCTACTGACCATTTGGCTCAAGTCCAGAAGGAGTTTTCTCAAAGGCTGCAGAGCATCGACAATCGGCTGGCTCAGGTGCAGTCAGATCTAGCCTCACTGCAGAACTCATTTGATCAACGGATGACCAGATTGCAATCGTCCATCGATAGTGTCCTGACTAGGATTGGACAGACCAAGTTCCTCGCTATGCTTGATGAGATGAAGGCGTTGATGAAGGCTTGGACAAGAATGATGCAGTACTCTGCAGACAGCAACTCCTCACATAACAGTATGATGGCGAAGGTGAAGACAGACCGGTTCAGGTCACTATGCCATCGACATGACCCTGAGTCTGCTCTGACCTGGATTCTAAGAAACATATACAAACGAATCGCAGGCCCTGCCACCTCCTTTCCACTGAGTCTTTTTCAAAACTGGCACAAATCGGCGCTTGAATTGCGCAACAACGCCTATGTGATGCATGTGGCCTGTCTGACAGCCAAATACAGGGATTATGACATTGAAAAGTTGACTGCAAGCATTGCAAAGGAGTTGTTCAATGACAACTTTATGGAGCACCTTACAAACTTAGATCAATTGCACTTTTCACAGTGGTGGAAAATGCATGAAAATTATCTGAAAGAACATGCTACAAGGTAATAATTAGCTGACTCTCTTCTAATTTAGTTAGTGAAAGACTATTTCAGAAGCAACCTCCGAACCATCGTTGCTCAGTTGAGCGGTCAAAGCAAGTGGATCAACTTTACAGTTGAGCAAAAGCAGAGGATCTATCGCACTCACACTCTGTCAGAATCAAATGACACGCTAACTGCAGAACATATAGCAAAGCTGCCCTATATTGAGACTGCCATGGCAAACAACTTGACTGCTATTTCACTCCAGGAGAACTCTACTCTGTTTGTGTGCTGCCGTAAAGAAATCAATATCTGCGATCGGAGAGACCACTGGAACGTTTGTCTGGGAAGAACCGTTTTGATCCGTCCAAACTCGAAAGGAGCTCTGGTCATAACACTCTGGCCAGCTGCGTCAAACAAACAGTACACTAAAGAACAACTGGACAACTTTCTGTTCAAGAGGGCTTGGAGTGTTGCTGCAGACAAGACTGTTTGGAGTGGCAGCAGTGGGTTCGGCTTTACAGATGCGTCACAAATGCAGCTTGCCTGGAATACAGCCAAGCGCTGGCTAGATGTGTACTCGGAGTACCAACACTCATACCAATCAGTAAGAAGTGGACCACTGCTGCAGTGGAATAAGGAAGCGAGCACACTGTGGGAGCTGCTACTGACAGACAACGTCTGCTGGTGGCAACAGCTGGAAGGCGCTCCCTGCAGTGAAAATCCATGCATCTGGAAGAAGGAAAGTTCAGTCAGTGGCTCAATGATGAAGATAATGAATGAACCTTCAGACAGCTACCGGAGCCAGTGGAACCAGCGCATGTGCTGCTCTGTAAGCTTGCTAGCTTTGTAACTCACAAGCAGTCTTTCAAGACATAACATAATATTACAGTTGAAGGTTTTGCTTTCACTAATGTCAGCAAAGACATTTAATAGTGCCTTGTCAAAAGCGTTTCTCCGAAATCTTGCATACTGGAGAGTGCTGCATAGGGTACCCCTCCAGATAGTGTATGTGGGGTACACTAGTTAGTACTTAGTGCGGATTGTGTACCTGGGGTACATTATTTGGAGACTGGCAAAACGTCATGGGCGTCCAAAATTTCCTACATTACGGAAGTTTTAACATAGATTTATGTATATATTTTATGGATTTGCGATCTTATTTACTGACACAAATATACTCACAGCCCGTGACCCAGCCCGCAGGGCACATGTCCTGCTCCGGTACGTCGCTCCCTGTGCAGCCAGCTGTTTTAGTTGCTCGCTGCTTGGGGTAGCATGGGACGTCATTGGCTCTGCTGTCTGTTGATGGTCCCGCGCTTCCGGGTAGTCTAACCAGTTACTAACCATACTAATCTTAAAAAACAATGAAGGTCTTTTCTGTTAAGCTCGCTTGATGAGCATCGTAATAAAGGATTTATTTACGGCCAGAAGGAGTGGTTTTGCATTGCAGCTGTGTTCAGCCACCACTGACTGTATAGCAGTGAGTTGGAGCCAAACTAGCAGACACTGCATCTTCTACTCCCATTACCTGCAAACTGTCAGTAGAGCAGGCTGGCAGACAGCCATTCTCAAAGACTGCACCCAGTGCACCAACAGCTTGTCAGGTAAGTAGCACAAAGTCAACTGCAGTACAACTGCTGTCTTTCAGTCAAAGGTGCAGTGTGGTTGAGCAAGGCGGAATTAGTTAGCTCCTTCTTCAGCACCAACCTTCCCAATCTCACCGACACAGCCTGTCAGCAGGTACTCTCTGAACTGAACTCAGTAAAGGCCACACACGTTTGTTTGGTAATCAGAGGTGTGCTACATCGGTACCTGCATGTCTGTCGTTCTCATGGTTGTTGGCAGCGGATCAGCGAGGCACCAGCTGCACACTCAACTACCAGCACGGGCCAGTCAGAGCCAGAAAACACAGTTTCTTGGCAGTCCGGTCTGCAACTGGTTTTGGCCCAGCTGAAATCACCCAATCCATTCACCTAGACTTCGATGAAAAATAACATATGCTAATGGTTATGTGTAAAGGAACCATGTTGCTTATTTGCTTGTTTAGTAATTTAATAAACTTTTTACTTGAATTTGGCAAGAAAATTTTTAAACTTTTTGCTTTTACTGTAATAGAGGAACTGAAAATTTAAAAAATGTGAATGAATTAGCTAAGGGGTTGCGCAAAACTGACATCATCGATTTTTCGCCATTTTCGGCCCCTCGTCCCCCATTGGCATCGGTTGTCATCATTTTGCAACCCCCTTTAAAGGCAAAACATGACGTCACATTTATCCAAACCCCTATTGCAAAAATGCCTGCATTCAAATGAGCAAGGTTTGGGACAATTTTTTTGATTCTTGTAGCTATTTTCCGTATTTACAAACAGAGTTTATTTTTGCAAGATATTTTCTATATTTTTAAGAAAGAGTCCGATCTTTTACTAAAATCAAGGGTTTTTCCTTATTTTTCACTAAAAAGAAATAAGCCAAAATAAGCTATTTTGAGCTCATTTACACCCAATTCAGGCATATTTTTATCACAATTTTCTATACAAAATTCGTCCGAAAAATTCCTGAGGGGGGGTAGCGGCCGACTGAGGGGGGTAGGTCAGAGCCTGAGGGGGGCCAACCCCCATCAGCCCCCTTTGCCCATGTCTGCCTGCAGGAGGAGGAACAAGCTCCCAGGTGTCAAAACCAATGAGCGACTTAACATAATTCTGGGCAGCCTCAAGCCAATAAGTAGCGTTTGACGATTTGATAGCTTGTGACCCGGACTTGGGCTCAGCAGCCTCTCCTGCTGCAGTACTCTGCACACGGCCATCCCTAACTGGATGTTTGTCCTTGTTCTGGCTCTGAGATCGGCAACCAGGACCAATGCTTTTCTCTGGCAATCGTTGTTCAGCTTCTGGTGATTCTTCCGGTGCAGATTGTTGATCGTCTGCATCAACGAAAATTCTTGTGGCTCTGGCTCTGGTTCTTCAGGTTCTACTGGCTGCTCCACAACTTTGTGCTTCAATTACTTAAAAGAGTGCTAACTTGACTGCTACATACATACAATGGAAGCTTAAATTTCATCAGGGCATAGTCGTACAGATTGTTCTACATATTTGCCTGTCTGTCTGCGTTATTCAGCCAACTGAAGCAAAATACTGATTTTTGAACCGATTTTTTATGCTTCTAAGTAGTCTAGACCTTTTCGCTCACCTCAAACACCTGATATGACTACGCCACTTGATGTAGAAATAATAGCGCTACAAAATTATCAAATGAAAACATCTGCAACAGGGGGCTTTGGGGGTTTTCAGGGGTCAAAGAGGGTCAAAAATATTTTTAGAATTTTTGCAATTTGACTGGTGGATTTTATAGATACATAAATGTGTAGAAAAACCCCAAAACATTAGATCGCAACTCCTATAACTTTGGGAGCGTATAACTTCAAGTTGGAGCGTCGAATCAAGTTATCCTTCTGAAGTCAAGGAAAACTCATTGGGTCCTATTAACACACCAAGTTTGGGCTAAATCGGTGAAAGTCAAAAATCCAACTTTAATACCAAGGGTAGATTGAGTCAGAGACCGACTCTTAACGTCTTTAGCCAGAGAGAAATATTGTAAATACCTGCCTTAAATGAAGAAATCTACAGAAATACGTGTTGACCGTAAGCCGTCCCAAAGAACGTTTTTTGTCTGTGCGACCGTAGACGACAACTATGTCCGTTATTTCACTAGCCCAGTTCAATGTTGAAAGAAAAACCATTGCCGCGCTCTCAATTACTCACAGAACTTGCATCTCTCTAATCAAGTTCAGTCAGCGCTCATCCATCAAGCAAACCGGACTTGTTGAAAAAGGTCACATTCTTTCCATCTCATCGATAAGACACAAAAAAGCGTCTCTTTCGAGTGTGTGGGCAGACTGGTTTTCTCAGTTAAACTGCACCTACTTGCCAGTCACACCACTTCTACCCACCGACACAGTCGAGTTGCCGCAGTCCAATTCTGAGCGATGACCTTCTACTACTTTCTCGTTGCACTGTAAGTTATTTTCTATTTCCCCTATAAATCAAATTCATAGGCTCATGGTACTCTGGATTGTCGTACATCTAAGGGGCCGTCCATAAACGACGTCGTTCCATAATCACGATTTTTCGGACCCCCTCCCCCATCCCATCGGATTTGCGTCATGGGGACCCCCTCCCCCCTAGGCAACGTCG
>JASANB010007725.1:0-26222 GCA_030248155.1 Sabatieria punctata | reverse complement strand
ACGGCCCCTGGGCTAGATGACCTCAGCGCTAAAGACACAGGCTGGTGAGGAGGCTCACTGGCATGTTGTATTACACTCCGGCCGCCAGGTCAACAACAGGCCCATGCACAAGGACCGACAATCATGGGGCAATGTGGGCTATTTCTATAGTTGTGCTAATACACGCGGGCATACACTCATTAGGCACAAAGTGGCCGGTTTGTTTAGGCTATGATTTTACGCCACACCCGGTTTACTGACTGATTGATTTCGGCAAAGGCCAGTTAGGCGGATTGCCGGCAACAGCGCGTTCTAAAGCAGAGAACTGTTTCAATATCGGTACCCCGAGCGAACGTTTAGGCACCGCTAATTGACACTTACTCCCTCACATATAAGCTGCAAGCAAAGGCATGTCAAAAATTTTGAGAGATTCTGAAAAAAAAACGGTTTCTTTGGCCAATCGTGCAGCTGTATACAGTACGTACAATGTATGAGGGTTATACAGTAGAAACAAAAAAGAATGCCTTTAGGAGGCTAAATGTTGGCGTTTATAGGGGCCATTGGTATGTGCCGGTTGGCTCTTGAGGTCTTGTACGTGCTTGCTTTCACTCCTTGCCTTTGCCAAAATAGTCGTGTTTAAGAAGACAGTTCATCCTAGAAAGTCGGAAAATCTCGCTAGCTTTATGTAGCTCGCATTCCGTTCTTTCAGGCTTCACTCCTCCTTAACGACTGCATGCAGAAAGCTTGAGGTGGATCGAGATGAAAGCTTGTTTCAAGCACTTTAAGAATAACTAACTCCGCCGACCGACAATGAAAGCGTCAAGAGTAATTGGCTTCGCAGCAAATTATTAATGGAATTTCCGCCTACCTAGCACTCTTTGCAGCCCCAGTACTTCGGACAGACAAATCTGCAAAACCTGGCAGTTGCTTTTCTAGAGAGAGAAAAGAATGGGCTTTCTTTTGCACCAAGTTTCGACCCCCGTTTTCCATTTGTTTCGGAGTGCAGGTGCAAACATTGCCAAGAGAACAAAAATAATGGCCAAAATTGACTTTGATTGGTAAATATCTCAAAAGCGGTTAGTAGTTGGCAAAAATGGTATGCACCACTGTGTTCAGCGGGTCCGAAAATACCTTATTAACAGTTTAGATCCAAAAGTTGAGACTTAATTTTGAACTCAATTTGATATGACAGAGATTAGTGGCACAGGTCGGGTGTGAGTTTTAGAAAACCTTCCCCGGTTTTCTGCCTAGTCAAACCGGCTGACCGAAAACTGAAGCCGTTCATAGCTGATTTCTGAAACTTTGCACAAAGGGGTAACCGAACCCGTTCTGCTCGAATCCGACTCCCGTTTCCACGGATTCCTCATCGATTTCGAGCAATTATCGATTTTCTGCGTCTATCTTTAACACACGATGGACAGTTTGAGGGACTGGGGGGCGCTTAACCCGGGAAAACCAGCCGATCCTATCAATTCGATACCGCTGATTGTCATAAAAAAATTTTCGGAATTTTTTGGAGCTTCCCTGATTAGCTAAGGCTAATATTCATGCTTCCCATGCTTATTTCTTCTCGTGTGCCGCCCAGAAGCGACATTCATGGCGGCAAGTCAGTTGAGAAGAACCGCAATTCGATGAGAATTCTAAATCTGGCTTTATTTTGCTGCTGCGTTCAGCATATCAGAAGATATTCGGCTTTTTCTGCCAATTGAGTGCTATTTCCTTTTTAGGAAGCGAGGCCAAAGGAACCACCGCCTGTGATTGGCCGGCCGTGAAATGCACCAATCAGGAGACGAGAAATTCAATTCGGAAATCGCTCTCTCTCTCTTCGCAGCTTCGCTGCTTTGGAACCATTGGACCTGGACAGCTGAAAGTGGATCGAGATGAAAGCTTGTTTCCTGAGCTTTCAGCGGCACTTAGCCTGCTTCTTGTTCAATGGCTACTGGTAAAGCTATTGGCTTTGCAAACGATTTTTAAGAGAATTTTCGGCCAAACTGCACACTTTCCAGCTTTCGGCACTAGCGACCAAGCATCGTACCAACATGCCGGTTAGATGGCTGAAGAGAGGAAGTCGTGGGCTTTCTTTTATCGCAGGAATCGTAGCTGTCAGACGATTCGTCCAGGAGATACGTACAATACTACTCTATGGATTGCAAATTATATGCCAAAATTGATTTTGTTTTTAAAATTTCTCGAAACTGGTTAGGAGTTGATGAAAATGGTTTGCACCACCATATTCAGCGGATCCGAAAATACCTTATTAGCTGGTTAGATTCAATTATTAAAACTTAATCTTGAACTCAATTTGATTTGGCAGAGATTAGTGGCGTAGATCGGGTGTGGGTTTTAAGAAACCTTAGTTATTTTCTGGCTAGTCAAACCGGCTGAGCTAAAACTGAAGCCGTTCGTAGCTGAATTCTGAAACCTTGCACCAAGGGGTAACCGAGGCCGCTAAGCTCGAATCCGGTTCCCGTTTTTTCCCTAAAGCCTTCGATTTCGAGTAATAATCGATTTTCTGCGCCTATCCTTAACACACAATGGCCAGTTTGAGCGACTGGGGCTTGCTGAACCCGGGGAAACCAGCCGATCCTATCAATTCGATACCGCTGATTATCATAAAAATGGTTTTGGATTTTTTAGAGCTTCCCTGATTAGCTAAAGGTAATATTTGTGCTTACCATGCTTATTTCTTCTCCTGTGCCGTCCAGAAGCCATGTCTATAGCTCAGAATGAGCTGAAAAGAAGATGAGCAGATGAGGATTCTAAATCTGCCTTCACTTTGCTTCTGCGTGACACACATCAGTAGATATTCGGCTTTTTCTGCCTGAGGTAGATGCATTCAGACGGTTTTTCCGACGCGAGGAGGCGTGGCCACCCAAATCGACGTCTCTGATTGACTAGCGTGCTATGCACAAATGACGAGCTAAAGCCTTAACAGCTAAATTCATCTATTTACACTGTCTATTTTAGGTTTAAATAGTAAGCAAGTGGAATGCAAGAACGGGTAAATTTTATTAGTAGCTAATTAAGCTAATCACCATGTAGAACAAGCAATTTTCGCATTAGTAGGCGTGTCCTGTGGAGCGTCGATCGATAAAATTATCAGCCCGCTCCTCCGTCCTCG
Organism: Sabatieria punctata; assembly: GCA_030248155.1. NCBI lineage: Eukaryota > Metazoa > Nematoda > Chromadorea > Araeolaimida > Comesomatidae > Sabatieria > Sabatieria punctata. The sequence goes on along the minus strand of JASANB010007725.1, from coordinate 23,122 downwards.
CTCAGGCCGGTTTGTGGCTCCGGACGCTGTGGTGAAGTTTCTTCCGAGTGGCACAGCTCCCTATCCACTGGACGCAGAAAGCCGAAAGTAGAATCGCTGGAGAGGCCAGATCGCTAGCTTCAAGAGAGACCCAAAGCTGTGAGGTGAGTTTTGGATTTTTACGATCGGTTAGCTGTTGCTGACTGAAAATTTGAATTTCGCAATCAAAAAATCATTCCTCTGAAACGGGCAGGCGCTGACGGTTCCTATTTTAGGGACGTGTAGAAGGAAGTACAAGCTCATTTTAGGAAAAAGAGCCGCCCAAATTTTCTGGCTTGAAATTCTGGAAAATGAATTTAGCGTAATTAAGGATTGAGTTTTCGTTTCAGGGTCATGGCACTCGAACGACTGGATACCCGAAGCTGGCGGTGCATTTGCTGGATAGCCCAGTCCGTTGTCTTGAAGAGAAATAATACGACCGAAAACGGTGAGGTGAGTTTTAAATTTTACACGATCGATTAGGCTGAAAATGGCTAGAATTTGGGGAATCGCCGATAAAATCGCCGTTTTTGGCTTACTGATTGAATTTACGGCAGTTTTAGCACTTGCAAGCGAACCGGAGCGGTAGCTTACCCCTTGGTAAATTATTAAAACGTTTTCAAGCTGAAATATATGCTGAAATTGAGATTATTTGACAGGTATACCTGTAATTTGTGTGTAACGTGGGATACCGGTTTGCCGAGCTGTTATCCCTGGTTTTGCCGCTGTAACCAAACTCGGGGACGCCAACTACCACTGTTTTATTTATTATTTGGATTGCTTGGCCCCAAAAAACCGATAATTTACATAGAGCCCGATCGACGTTATGCAATACCGGCCCTATACGGAGGGGATATACCCTAGCTTCGTGTTGCCAAAAGCTTCTTTGGAGTATTAGGGATTATGGTTAGGCCTAGGGATTATGGTTAGGCCTAGGCATTATTATTCTGAAAGGTTTGGTCTCCCAAATACCGAAAAATTCAGACCAGAAGAGAGTAATAGGCGTTTTTATGTTAGGTATACTTGTAAGAGCTGTTATGCCTGGTTTTTTCGGTCCCAACTGACTCCGGGCCTCCTGTGTTACCCTGTTTTATTTATTAACTGCGTTGCCTTCCCCCAAAAGCCAAAATTTCCATCCAAAACAACCTTACACAAAACCGGTAGCACACACTGAGTTTTCGTTTCAGAGTCAAGGCACTCGAACGACTGGACACCCAAAGCTGAGATTACAATCATTCCTCTGAAATGGGCAGTTCCTATTTTAAGGACGTGTAGAAGCAAGTAGAAGCTAAGTTTAGGAAAAAGAGCCGCCGCAATTTTCTACTTCATTTTTGAAAAAAACGGCTTGAAATCTGGAAAATGAATTTAGCGTAATTACAATGTACGGATTGAGTTCTCGTTTCAGGGTCATGGCACTCGAACGACTGGATGCCCGAAGCTTTTGCATTTGCTGGATAGCCCAGGCCGTTGACTTCAAGGGAAATAATACAACCGAAAACGGTGAGGTGAGTTTTTAATTTTATGCACAATCGATTAGGCTAAAAATGGCTAGAAATTTGGAAAATCGTCCATAAAATCGCTTTTTTGGTTTACTGATTGAACTTACGGCAGTTTTGGCACTTGCAGTCGAACTGGAGCGGTCGGTAACCCATAGTTTAATTATTAAAACGTTTTCAAGCCGAAATTTATGCTGAAATTGAGATTTTTTGACAGGTATGCCTGTAATACGTTACGCAAAACCGGCCCTATACGGAGGGGGTCTACCTTGTTTTCTGCTGAACAAAAGCTTCTTTGGAGGATTATAGGGGTCACGCTAGGCTTAGGTATTATTGTTAGGCCTAGGCTTTATTATACTGAAAGGTGTGGTCTCCCAAATACCGAAAATTTCAGACAATGAGAGGAAATTGGCCTAATTAGGTATACTTGTAAGAGCTGTTATGCCTGTTTTTTTCGGTCCCAACTGACTCCGGGCCCCCTATTACCTCTGTTTTATTTATTAATTGCATTGCTTTGCCCCAAAAACCGAAAAATTCCAGCCCAAACAACCTTACACAAAACCGGTACCACACACTGAGATTTCGTTTCAAGGCCATGGCACTCGAACTACTGGATGACGGAAGCTGGCGGTGCATTTGCTGGATAGCCCAGACCGTTGACTTCAAGAGAAATAATACGACCGAAAGCTGTGAGGATTCTAAATCTGTTTTTATTTTGCTTTTGCGTTCCATAGATCACGAGATATTCGGCTTTTTTCTGCCTGAATTCAATGCATTCAAGCCATTTTCCGAAGCGAGGAGGCGTGGCCAACCAAATCGACGGCTGTGATTGGCCAGCGTGAAATTCGTCAACGAATTTCACGTTTAAAATCAAAATTCACCCTTTTGCACGGTTTATTTCAAGTTTTTATTATGTAGAAGCTGAAACGCAAAGACAGGTAAGTGTGCCCAACTTTTATCTGTAGCTAATTTTAATTATATTAATTATTATAATAAAGCTTACAAACTAATCACCATGTAGAACACGCAAGTTTCGCTTCTCGTTTTGAAATTGGCGCTGACTTTGTAGGCGTGTCATGCAGCATCGGTCGATATGGTTCTTCTCCGCCGTCATCGCTCTCGCCGGTCGCTCCTATTTGACGCTGTGATGAGCTTTCTTTTCGCTGTCATACCTCCCTGTCAACTGGACGTAGTAAGCTGGAAGTACATTTGCTGGAGAGGCCAGATCGTTAGCTTCAAGAGCACGTGCGACCGAAAGCTGTGAGGTGAGTTTTGAATTTTTTAGGCTTGGAGAGGGGTTGATGACTGAAAATTTGTTTTGAAAATTTCGTATTCAAAAATTAGTCCTCTGAAACGGGCAGACGCAAGCCCGGTTCACACTACGAAATAAGAAATAGGCACAGTAAAAATCAGCTGCAGTGTACAGTAAGCGTCAGAAATCTTTTCGTATTAGCAATTTTTGGAAGCTAAGCGATTTATGGTCATAGTAGACCGGTGGAACACCAAAAACACTTAAATGATAGTACGCATTTATCGCATTTTTGGTAGGTTCTTTGCACAGTTAAGAACGGGTATATCCAATCCGAAAAGCAGTGAACAGGCCATAAATGCCTTGAAACTTGCCAGTAATCTACTCAACAGCGTCATTTCTATGAAAAACGGCTGGTAACTGCTGAAAAAACCTTGGTTTGTGAGTGCATAGGCAGTGATAATAGCTTTCTGACCACGTTTCGTCCTTAGACAGTCGTTTCAGACCTTGTTATGACATGCATATGCAATATGCTTAAAGTGAAAGAAAACTCTTGTTTCAGATGAAAAAAGTTGAGCACGGCGCAACTCTTATTTCGTGGCTATTTCTTATTTCTTATTGCATAGGTGTGAACCGGTACGAAATAAGAAATAAGGCCGCTATTTCTTATTTCGTAGTGTGAACCGGGCCTTAGTTTTGGAGAAATTGCTTGAAATCTGGAAAATGAAGTTGGCAAAATTAAAGATTGAGTTTTCTTTCCAGTTTCATGACACTCAAGCGACTGGACACCGGAAGCTGGCAGTACATTTACTGATAGCCCAGATCTTACCTTCTAGGGCATATGTGAGGTGAGTTTGGAATTTTTTTGGGCTTGGAGAGGCGTTTAGTAGTCAAAATTTCTCCTTGAACAATTATTCCTCTAAAACCAAGAGTCCCTCAGAACTTTTATTGTAAGGACTTGCATAAAGACAATTAGCTGTTAATAGGGATATCGACCGCTGCTTTTTTTGTATCATTTCAGAGAAATGGCTTAAATTCTGGAGTACAATTTTGCGTAGTGAACGTGGAGACGAAAAACTAGCGACTGAGCTTTGCTTTCAGGCATACATGTACTAGGGGGTTTGGGGGGTACCCCCTAGCTGAAAAGGCCAACCCTCCCTCACCCCCACCCCCGAGACAGGTTTGACCCCCAGACCCAAAAATACAAGTACTAGTAGTGGCTCCCAGTACTAACAAACTGGCTGAGAAATAACTAATTTTTAGCCTAAAATTCGTTTGAAAAGCCTTTGTAAACCAAATTTGGTGTTTCCAGAGAAATCGGTGTTTTCGAAGTCCTTTTATCGCTTTCTTGCTTGTTTTTACCTCTAAACCCCTATTTGGCAGCTTAAAATAGCCATTTTTAGCCTCCTTACTGAAAAACGTGCTAGAAACGCATTTCCAGGCGTTCTGGATCTTTTTGCAACTTTTAACCCCCTCTGGGCGAAACCCCTCGACTTCCACCTGATGGAAAAGCCCCTCCCCCACGCCGGCCGGGACCTGTTACATGTATGGCCCAAATTCTGCTAACTTTTGTTTGATGGGGCTAAATGTCTTCCTAAACCTAATCATGGATTAAACTTTTTGAGGTCCAGATCAGTACACAGTGTTGGCTACAAAAAGCGTAATACTTCATATCTGGAAAACAGCCGATACGAAATACCAGTTGGCACTCTCGGTCCGGCCGGAACAAATATGGCACCGTGGGGTTGGTGGGCGAAGGTATCTAAAACAAGCAACGAGTGTGAAAAGAGAGTGCGGCGACAGGTGACACATCTAGCTGGAGTTTTAGTTAAATCGTACAAGTCACAGGTCACCCGCCGAACGGAGAAGGGTTGGGGGTTCACGCCTAGCGCCGCCCGGGGGTTCTGAACCCAAATTCTAGTGTGGGCTTGGGCGCTCAAAAATCGTATAAAATCGCAATTTTCGGCTATAAATCGTAAAAAATCGCTAATTTGGGCTTAAGCACAGCTAAAAAGCGCTGTTTTAGGTCATTTAAACAATTTTAGTGTCTGACTTTCGAAAAATCGCAAAAATTTGCTCAAAAAATTACTTGACAGAAAATCTGAGGGGGTCGGAAAAATGGTCCGGGAGACCGACCGGGAACTTTGAAGATTCTGAATTTTATAACTGGCCAGTCGGCGAAACTGGTCAGCCGCAATTCCGGCCAGTCGACGAAACTCACCCACCAGAGTCAGATTCCGACGAAACTGACCAGTCGACGAGTCTGACCGGTCGATGAAACTGATCTCAATCCTCCACCACACAAACAAGGGGCCATTTCCTTCGGCTCCCCTCTCTCTCCACTCTGGCCCACAGCGTGGGGAATACATCAATCACTCATTCAATCAATCAATCAATCAATCAATTAAACAATCAATCAAAACCCTTACAAAACGCTGTTTTGGGTTCTACGGTAGGCGAAAACCAAATTTTGTGCAGCAGAATGTATTCTGAATTGTATTCTGTTATGTACCCTGTTTTATGGTTCGAAAGTAACCTAAAAACTCTATTCACAGTTTCTAAGCCCTGCTAAAAGCAATGTTTTGGATTAGGGTAGGCGAAAAACTAATTTTGTGCTGCAGAATGTACTGTCTGGGCAAAAATTTTCTTTACTTTGGAACCCAAAAGTGGGTTTTCATGTCCCCCAAAACATCCGCTGGGGGACTTCTGCCGAAAAATCGGGCTTGGGTGCCGGCCCCCCTTTACCCCCCAACGACACATATGCCAACGATTAGTAAATTGTTCAAATAACGTACCATAGCGAATATATAGTTGACCAACTCCACAACGAAAACAAAAGTCAAATGCAGTGGTCAAATCGAAGCGCCGTATTCAGTGAATAATTGGAGAAAATGCTTATTTCAATGTCTGAAAGATTAAAACATTTCGCAGATGTGGTGTGCTTACAGGCTTCCCCCTCCTCCGCCTTCATACTCATACAGTAACAGGTAATCGATGGATAGAGCGTGTGGGAAGGGTCTGATGCAGGCCTGGGATCTCAGCCCAAACTCTGGGGAGAGGTTAAGTGCTAGAAAACGTTAAAAATAGTGATTTTCGGGCACAAATCGTAAAAAAGCGCTAATTAGGTATAAATTAAAGGTATAGAAAGCGATGTTTTACAGACAATTTTGCAATTATAGTGTCTCAGATTAAAAAAATTGCAAAAATTTGCTGAAAAGTTAGTACTTCGGAAAAATACTAAAAATAAAAATCGGAGTAGGAGGGGCGGGAAAAATCGTCTCTGGGGGCAGCCTGCATTGCATTTGCAATGTTTGACGAGGAAATAATCCAAAAAAGAACGAATAAGAAGAAAGCAGCTAGATTAGAAAGAAGGAATCTAAAAGGTAAAATCGGCGGCACAACAGTAATTCCTTCCAACAGCTCAAATTAGAACACTCCCCCCAGTCCGAAACTACCGTTTTAGTCAGTACAAAAGGTGACCAATTATCTTTATTTCTTTCATAATTAGCTTTCTGTCAAGCTTGGGCTTAAGCTAAGGCTAAGCTTTATATGTTCAAGGATGAGGTTTAGGCTCAGGCTTAAGGTTAGATCAAACAAAAAAGTCGTCGGCGACAAGGGGTAGTGTCCTAGAATCGTTCTGCCAAGTGTGGTCCTTTTCTTACGATTTGTTACTTTTTTATGTGCCATTAACTGCAAAAAGAATATATCATATGATTAACGGTTTCATTAATTAGCCTGTTGCGACTTATTAACAGACACACATAATCGAACAGAAAATCGAACAATTAACGTGTTGCGACTTAACACGCAGCCTGTTAAACGCAACACTGTTAATGTTAAATGGAGCGTTCCCGAAACGGGTATGCGTCAAACAAGAACCATGAGATTTTTCTTGGCAAAGCACCTGCAGGCAATGCAGAAACAGTTTCGCTCTCAAACAGATGGGTTGCAGTGTGTTCAGGTTGCACAGCAGAAACTTGATAAACGTAGTGTAGTAGCATGACAAAATTGGTCAGCTGAGACAGCAGTAGACAAATAGAGCGATTCTAGGTGTTCCAAATTGCTACGTCCGATTTGTTGAGATTACATGATCATCTTTGACCCGTATTTATGACTTACTTTGTGGTGTTTGTGGCAGTGGTTGCTGTTTGTTGTAGAGAATAATTAAACAGTAGAAATAGAAGTTTGTGCAGTTTATGCTTATTGATTTTCTAGACCTGAAAGGGGCCGTGCATAATAAACGGGTGTTCAAAAGTTCAAAATTTGGATCCCCACCCCTCCCAACATTTTTTTACGTTTTCAGCATGACTGCCCTAAAAACTCCAAAGTTTTTCGGTGACCCGTCTGAATTAAACTTGATACTGTTTCCATGAATGGAAAATGTACAATGTAAAATATATGTAGTATTGTATAAAAAAAGTAAAAGCTAGTAAGTAGTAAAAGCTATGAAAAAGAAAATTTTTAAATTTTTGACAGTAAACTACCATTTTGGCAGTTAGAAATATGAACTGGGTCGAGTTTTCCTTGTAATATAGTTGCAACAAAATCTTCTTAGGCACCTAAAAAAACGTTGACGTTTTCGATGATGCCAAACCCCACACCTGCAACGTTTTTCTGACTTTAACCGACTACCCCAGCCCCTCTCTAAACGTTGTAGTTTATGGACGGCTCCAAATAAAGATGCACCTTGTCATTTGTACAGGCTAGCTGAGCCTGAAGCATATGAGCGGAAATTGCGGAAACTCTGAGGGGCAGCGCTTGGGTCCTCTCTGAGATTTCAGGTTATCACCAACATTTGGCTCACTTCTAATCTGACCGGCTGATGAATTTTTCAGAAAATTTTTTCTTTTTTTAAATTATTCTTGTTAGTATACATTAAAAGCATACATGGGTAGGAAAAATCTGGAGGGGGGAATGGAGACATTGGGGGGTCCAGAAAAAAGGCCAAGAACGCCTATTTGGCTTAAATAAGCGAAAATTTTCTCCATCCGGGGGCGGGGGTGGGGGAGGGGGTATGGCCGGCCGAGGGGGTGGTATTGGCCGGCGAGGGGAGGGGTATACCCCCACACCCCCGGCCCATGTATGATTAAAAGAGGTCTTCCCCCACCCAAAATTGGCCTGGATTGGGCCCTCTGCGATCATCGCCCCCACCAGCAAGAGCCAGGCCGGCTCTTCCCGTTTAGGATTTTCGGCATGCCTGGCCGGGATCAATTTTTGAGAGGCGGGCCGGGGGGCCGGGCCGGCAGTGTGGGGCATGCACAGCAGAAATTTTAGAGCGTAATTAAAATTAAGCACAAAATAGAAATACACACTCGTTTTTCTGTTTTAAAATGCTACTTTTGAAAACTTAACTTTAATTTTAGCTTTCAATTTGAGAATTCAAACCAAATTTTCAAAACTTTAGTTAGACAAAGCAAAAACCAATGGGCCGGGCTGGATTTTGATGCCGGGCGGATATCCCTCTGCTGAAAGGCCTGCTGGGGCTGGCCGAACCCAAAAAGACGTGCCCATGGATGCTACCTTATTCCATGGTGGGGGGCATATGGACCTAGAATCGATCCATAGAACAGAAAACAACTGGCGTTAGTAAGCCATAAGCGTGTAGCGTATTGCTTAGTTTTTGTTTGTTTTTCGGGTAGAGCTCGAGGGCACCGGCCGGACCAGTGCTATCGGCTTGGAGAACTTGTTTGTAGTGCGATAAGGAGCAAAATCTGTATTATTTATTTATTAATTAGAACTAGAAATCAGCACTCACCAATAAGCCGCTCCGGACACCTCGGAAGTAGCAGAGGATTGGGTACCTATCTTTTAACAGACGAACAGAACTAGAAAAAAACCCAATCTCTCTGCGTCTCGGCGTTTGAGCGTCTCTCTCTCCGACTCCGACTCCGACTCCGAGGTGTTCGTTTACAGTCGGCGCTTATATAGGACACAGAAAATTCTCGACTGTCTATTCATACAAGTACAAATTAGGTATCATTCAAATCAGGTGGCAACTTACAATAACAACTTTAAATTTAGCGTGAGAACGTTTACAAAACCAGCATACCAATTAATTACTTGCGCCACACACCTACCAACCAATAAAAAGTGTCGTCCTCGACACTGAAATAAAATAATAAGTCTTTAACAACGGAATAGAACTAGAAAACGTATGTGAACACTGTAGCATATGTAGAAAAATCGGCGAAATAGAAAGTATAGATAAGAACAGAAGAAAAAGTATAAAGCAACAGAGGGTAGCCGCAAGTTAGTTATAATAACCAATTAAAGAATGTGTATCATTAGTGTAATGCATTTAACATACAAAAATTCACAGCACTTATCCTACAGAAGTAGAAGTTTCCTGGTTGCTTCATAGATTTCGAGTCCATGGGCTAAGTCCGTCAGGAGTCCATGAGAATAAGAGGATATTGCGATATTTGTGGGTGACATTCCGAAGCGTGATATATAAATTTCGATAGTATGAGTCCAACTTCGGGTTGATTAGTAAGTCATAGTTAATGATATTCGATCCTCTAGCGAAATATTTTAGTTTTCCATTCATTTGATATTTATCCATTCGCTAGCCCATTCGCTTTGCATCTTTTAATGTTTGTAAATGAATGAGTTGACGAATTCCAATTCGGACTCCAGGTTTGAGACTTCTTTTAATTAAGTATGGCGTTACAAACAATTACATGATACATTATAGATATTAAACAAATTTTTGGCCAAGAAACATTTCACAGTCATAACTCAAAAGGAAAACGTAGGTAGGAGCAAATCATAAGGCAACAGAAATTTCATAACCCATAAAAATAGAAGTTAACAGAAACTAAAACTCGGTACCATAATTCCTTCAGCTCCAATGGGTATCTATGCCCTGAGCTGGCGTTCCTAAATGAAGAGTTTGTGTTCTTTCGAGCTGGCCGAGGCGGCCGTATGCCCAAAAGAATCAATTTCTGTATCTAATTGAGCCTCAAGTTCCTTGATGCTCAACTCGAGCTCAAGTTGGGCGATCTCCTGTGCAGAGAACGCACTTACTGGTTCATTGCTGTGACCAAAGGATCCAGATCCTCGATCTGTGATCGGTGGTAAGTCAGTAATGAGACGAAGCATGGGTTTTGAGTATGGAACAACCAGAAGCTGCACAATGCGTTCGCCTTTTGCGAAGTAATGATACTGATTTGAGCTGTTGAAGAACACAGCTTGAATCGATCCAGTATAGTCGTTGTCAATGACACCAGCGCATACTAGGATCCCTTTGATTGCTACGGATGATCGATCTTTTAGAAGTCCATAGTGGCCTTCGGGTAGATCAAAGCTTAGTCCCATATCAACACAGGTGACCTCTCGTGGGGTCAACTGTACGTCACATGGACTGGCTAAGTCTATGCCTGCTGATCCTTGAGTAGCATACCGAGGTGGTATTCCACTAGGATCGATAGTGAACCTATAGTTTAAGATTGGTGTTGCTATCGGTGCAGCAGTCACTACTTCGGGCTTAGTGAAGCGAACTTTAGTGGCTTGCACTCCTACATCTCTGAACTGCATGACCGACGGTATTTGTGAACCGATTCTAACAGAACTTCCAATAAATCCTTTTGCTGAGGTTGAACTAGAAAGAGGTTTGGGCCCTGTTACAATGGGCAAACTAGAAAGATTTCCCTCTGAAGATCCCATCATGGCCTTTCTTTCGAGCGAAGAACGACGCTGCTGTAATGTATAATGCAGCTCTTCGTCAAAGCTGTTAAAGAGGGGCGTTGTCCCATCAGAGGCCCGTCGTTTTAATATCGATGGACCTGGTGGTGGTCGATCTGAGGTATAGTTAACAGTTGGGTCGAACCGCACCACCGCAGCAGTCGTTTGCTGCTTTCTTTGGGTTTGAGGTTGGAAAACTTCATCCTCTAAGTCAGTGCCTCCTAAATGAGGGTGCCCAATTATGGGGCGAGGACGCGAATCTGTGATACTACTACTGGACGTTTTGCGCATTCTGGCCATGAAAGATTTGAAGGCTCCCTTTGACATTGAGTCTGTAAATTCAAGACCTGGCGCCTCAGGTGTGGGGGTATTGGCAGTAGCAGTACAAATAAATCTGGCTGGAGGGGAGTCCTTGACTGCCTCGCCCGTACGAGTACTTGAGTAGAGTACTGGTGCCACTATCGCTTGGTTAGACATGCGTTGTCGAGAGCGCAAGTTATAACTATGCGCTACTGCAGGGACAGTCGATTCTTCTCCCTGATCAGTGGGCTGAAAATCAGGCAGGTAGGATCCTGGACATGGCTTCAAGTCATTTAGACTGACCCATATCAACTTATCATTATTCAGTTGTATTTTTGCATCGCTTGGTGAAACACTGATTACTTTATAGGGACCTGCCCACCGAACTTTGTCTAACTTCCTACTCAACCCAACCATTGTAATTGGTTGTCTGCGTAAGACCAGGTCACCAACATTGATTTGACTAGGTTGACTGCGTTTGTCATAGTCACGTGCTTGCTTAGATTGCGCTTTTTCTATGTTTTGTCTTGCAACTGTCCATGCATCTTGCAAGTGAAATTTCAAATCTGTTAAGTAGTCAACTGTATCAACGTAAAGACGGTTTGGCGTATTCCATACTGTATCCAAAGGGATACGAGGCTCCCTACCATACATGAGGAAAAACGGACTGGATTTGGTACTCTCGTGTGTGCTGATACGATAAGCATATAAGCACAGAGGTAAGAACCTATCCCAATCCCTCTGGTTCCTATCCACATACATTGACAGCATTTGACAGAGTGTGCCATTAAATCGTTCAACGAGCCCATCACATTGAGCGTGATAAGGGGCCGTGTTTACCCTGTATATGTCAAAAAGTTTGCACACCTCTTGTACAACCAATGACATAAAATTTCGACCTTGATCACTCAATAATCGCAAAGGAGGTCCATAACGCGTGATTATTTCATTCACCAGTATTTTGGCTACTGTTTCTGCTTTTGCATCAGGCAGGGCAAACGCTTCTGGAAACTTAGTCAGGTAGTCTGACAGAACTAGAATGTAAATATTGCCATCATAGGATTGGGGTAACGGACCCAAAAAGTCCATGGCAACAAGGTCGAACACACCACCAACTGGTATTGGTTTAAGCGGAACTCGTTGAGTTTTTGCGGGGCTTTTCCTTGCATTACAATCTTGACATTGCTGGCAATATGTTTTAACTTGTTCAGGGAGTCCGGGCCAATAGTACCGTCTCACAATTTTGTTAAGGGTCTTCTTTTGCCCTAGGTGTCCACCTGTAAGTGGGTCTTTATGCATCATGTTAAATATTTTCGCCTGCATTTGAGCTGGCGCGACCCAGCGGGTCGTGTGACGTTCTTTTGATCGAGTTTGCATTGGTTTTAGTGCTAATAACCCGTCTATGATTTCGTAGTCCATCGCCTTTCGTCTGATGGAGTGTGCTGTTTCTGCATCATCGGGCAAGAGCCCGGTCTTTAAAAACCGTATAATTGGGTTCAACTCAGAGTCTTTACCCTGTTCAGTTTCCAAGTCGGCTATGACTGTCACGTTAGTTGTCTGTGGGTAGTCAGTTGTGAGCACTAGTGCATAGTGGTACTCTGTGGGGTTAAAGTCAATGCAGCACACCGTGTTTTTATAGTTGCCATCTTTCTGACCAAGCATAGCTGCTACTGGTACAGAGGCAGTTCTGAATTCAGTGCTACGGTCACTATCTTTTCCATGTGGCTCGGTAGGGTCATCACTGCTTGAGTTAGAAAATTCCACTCTAGCTGGCATGCGGCTGAGCGCATCAGCGTTAGTGTTCTGTTTACCAGGGCGATACTCTATGTTAATGTTGTATTCTTGTAATATCATGGACCACTGGCATAATGGTCCAGATTTATCCTTTGCACGCAACAGATATTTTAGTGGTGCGTGATCCACCACAGCAGTGAATGGCCTTCCATACAGGTAGGGCCGAAAGTAGCGAATAGCCCAGATCAGCGCAAGCGCTTCCCGCTGGACTGTCTCCATTTTAGCTTCCCTTTCATTCAGGCTCCGGCTGGTATAGGCCACAGGCCGAATTTCTTTAGTATTGGGATTCTGCTGACTCAAAACTGCACCCATCCCAGCCCCACTGGCATCTGTATACAGTATAAACGGTTCATTAAAGTTCGGGTATGCCAGTACGTCAGAACTAGAAAGTGTGTCTCTTAGCGTTTGGAATGATTGGCGTGCGCCTTCAGTAAGTTTAAAGCGTGGTTGGTTTTCGATATTACGCAGCATAGAGGTCAAGGGTCTTGCAATGGCTGCATAGTTCGCAATAAACCGGCGGTAGTATCCCGACAGTCCAAGGAATTGCCGAATCTCCGTGTAGCTTCTTGGTTCAGGCCATGCCTTTATGGCTGACACCTTGTCTGGGTCGGGCTTTATACCTTCTCTGGTCAGTACGTGACCAAGAAATGGAACTGACCGACGACCAAACCTGCATTTTGACAGCTTTAGTTTCAATTTAGCCTGCTGAAGCCGCGCGAAGACTTCTCGTAAGTTATCTAGGTGAGAGGGGAAGTCTCGCGAGTAAACCAGAATGTCATCTATGTATACCAGACATGTGTGCCAGTTCAGCCCTGACAATACAATTTCCATTGTTCGTTGAAATGTGGCTGGGGCGTTACATAACCCGAAACTAACTACTGGAAATTCATAGGTACCAAAAACTGTTGTAAAAGCCGTCTTCTCTATGTCTGATTCAGCCACCCTTATCTGCCAATAACCCGACGCAAGATCCAAACTAGAGAAATATTGGGCACCGTTAAGGGAATCTAGAATTTCATCAATTCTAGGCAAATTATAAACATCCTTTTTCGTTATTTCGTTAAGCGCGCGATAATCTACACAAAACCGTAACGTCCCATCTTTCTTTTTTACCAGAACGATGGGGCTGGCCCACGGTCCATTTGAAGGCCGAATAACGCCTTGTCTGAGCATTTTGTCTATATGTTGCTTTACTACTTCGCGTTGGGCAAATGGAATCCGATATGGCTTTTTGTGGACAGGTGGGTGATCACTTGTATCGATTCGATGTTCTAACACGTCGCACTGGCCCAAATCCATTTCATCTTTAGCGAACAAGTGAGCAAATTCGACCAACAAGTTATACCGGTGAACCTTTTCCGACTCAGAAAAGTCAGTGTTGGTCAAATCTAATTGGTCTCTAATGTGTGCAGAGATATCGTCTGACTTTTGTCTATAATCACTGGCTTTTTGGTATATAGCGTTTATAACCAGCTCTCTTGTAGGTCGTAGGTTATGGTGGGACCGACAGATAGTTACTGGGTCTTGTTCAGTCTGTTCTACCATTTTCCAACTGGGACGCTCTGGCTGGTAGGTAGCTATTGGGTCTGATCTTCCATGAGAGCGACCACAAGTAAGTAGAAACAAAAATACTCGGCAACACTCCGTATTCCTAACTGAAATAGCCATAGGTGGAAGAAGACCGAAACAAATTCCAGCAGTGAATAGACTAATGTATCCAGCTGCAGGGTTATGTGTAATCCAGACGTAGGCTATCACACAACAACCCAAGATTAAAGATAGTAGTGGCAGTAAGATCCCACAGCATAAGGCTGTGACCGGGTCGTTGCACCCTGTACCAGCCTCATAATTAGCCAAAGTAACCTCTCGCGTATGGGTTACCTCTTGCCAGCTGGTAGCTGGAGCCGTATGAACGCTCCACGTATTTAAGTAGTCTATACCGGGAAACACAGTCTCGGCAAAGGTTCGACGATCCGTCTGTCCAGACTCGAGTGTTATAGGCTCATAGTGTCTTCTTAGATACATGTCTGGAGTCAGTTCCCTAGCGTTCCCTTCATCGATTTCAATTTGCGCGTCAATCGGGGGTTGGTTATCCTGGCCTCGCAATTGACCCTCAGTTTCCTTTAATTCATCGCCAGGTTGTAAATAAAGTGGATTTACACTGCCAGTGTTGGCAGGTGTAGAAATAGATCCTTTAACATCAGCATCAGAACTAGAACTAGTAGTTGGGCGAGATACCAGTGAGTGTACCTCTATCAAACCGTTAATTACTAGGTGAAAAGCAACCTTCCCATTTCGGTAATCAAACGTAACCGCATGCAATTGTTTGAGAAAGTCTATTCCTAATATCATATCATATTCTGAGTCCACCACAAAACAATAATGTGCCAGACTTAGTGAACCTATTTCTATTTGTACAGAAGTCAAAACATTAGTGGCAATTTCGTGACCAGTGGCTGATATAAAAGCAGCTGTACCTGCTAATTCTTGTGAGTAAGTGATAAGATTACTACACCGTGTAGATATCAGTGAAGCATTAGCCCCAGTATCAACAAGTGCGTAAATTGACTGACCATTAGCGCGAACTCGCAGGTATGATGACAGTGGTGTCATCAGTGAGAACTCGAATACAGTCAGGTCAGCTAACAGATGCCGTCCTTTGTTGTATTCAACGCGGCCACCAGCATTTAACTCCAACTCTGAATAAACAGGTTGTTCAGAGTGGGCCTGGTGATCAGTTTCAAGTGACGACTCTAACGCAGTATATACTTTCAGAAAGGTCTCCGCAGTGCCCAACTTGGTACCCTTGTATAGTTGAACGGGTGACCGTTGAGAATTAAGCAGCTTTATTTGAACAAACTCTTTTTCAGCGGGAATCAACACACGAGCAGCCATCAGTCGGTATCGTGCCATTAATTGGGGGTTTGGGTCATAAATTAGTTCTGGGTGCGGTCCGCCTTTTACCTGTGCGGCTAGCAGTACCTCAGAACGTGCGGGTATCCACTCATCCCGTGAGATGATTATATCCCACTTTTCCCGTTGCGCTTCAGCACTATGACTGAATAATCCAAACGGAATATCCTTTGACCCTATCATCAATTTCTGACCCTCGAAATCAAGAGTGAGCCTACCTAGTCGTTGTAGAAAGTCAAACCCCAGAAGACATGCAAATGGTAATTTTGGCGTCACCATTACCGTATGCTGTCTTGAGTATGGTCCCAATTTTATCTCTACCCTTGCTAAGCCTACTATCTCTAACCTCTCGCCATTAGCTGTGTGAGCGTTTCGGTGGGTAGTTATAAGTTCTGGTTTGGGATACATCCTAGACAACAACGAGCTTTTTACTATAGTGGGAGTTGAGCCAGTGTCTAGTAAGCAGACGCATTTAACTTTCTGAATAATTGCCGTTACTGTTAAACTTTCTAGCGGGGGACCACTAAGGTCCTCTACAACTGCTGTTAAATCTGGATAGCAGCTTTTCTGCCAGGACCATTCCTGACTGGCTCCTGGTTGCTGATTACTAGGCAGGGCAGACATCGATTGTGTTGTCCTTAAAGGTTCTTGAAGTGCCAACCTCTGATTATTAGCTACCAACGTTGCCAACTTTAGCTCATATGGCGTCGGCCTAGGTGGTACCCTAGGTAGCTCATGTCCTTCTTCGTCCCTTATGGTTAGCTGGGGATGAACTCGGGCATTTTCAACTAGTGAACGCATATCACTGGGTTGCGAGACCACTGGGCGGTCTGTCCGCGTTCTAGGAACCTGCGGCTGAGTTTCGCCTGTCTGACGATACGTTTCTACCATCTGTGTACTCCAATTATATAAGGAACCAACAATATCGGCCAGACTTGGTGCCAGGGTACCTCTATGCCTTACGGGACAGCAGTGTACAATTAATATTTGTAGATAAACGTACAGTACTGCGATGAACACCAACAAATCTTTGATACCTAATGGGTATCCTTATAGAAATCCGAAAAGTCCTTGGTTAACGATAGTATTAGCAGCCTGAGCCGCCTGATGGCCAGGAGGTGCACCATTTAACGTTATTCCCAGTTCTTTTAAAACTGTCTGTTGTTGCGATGCGCTAGACAGTATATCATTTAAGCTGACGTGACTATCTAGCTCAGACCAAGAATACATGTGCAACTGCCGAAATATCGTATCCTCTCTAGGCAGGTGAATGGACATATTCCACTGGAAAATGTTCAGTAGGGCACCTTGCGGTGCTAGTTGTATAGATCCATCTTTAGCGTGGTACAAGTAGGCCTTTTTGCTTAAAATTACTGGTATTTCTTGGACTAGGGAACAATCAGTGGGTGTTCCACTATGCCCAATTACTCCAGTGACCGGGTCTACATAGCCAAAATTAATGCTTCCCGAAGCAGTGAACTTGATAGGAATTTGTTGTGTGCACGTTGTGTTCATTGGCCGCAACCAATACTCGGCTCGAGATAAATGTTGACATGGCCATACCTCTACGCGTCCTGCACTTGCCCTTGCGAATAGGTCAGAGCGATTCAATAGGACACGGAGGGCTAAGGTAGGATTTGCAATAATGTCTGCCTTTACTATCTCCATTATATTAGTCATAGAACGACAAGTGGATGCTATTGTATGTCGAAATACATACTGTATGTTTTCTTTCAGCTGCATTTCAATGGCTTGTAAGGAAGAAGCCAGCAATGAAGTTGACACTGGTCCGTCAGCATATTTCACTGAACGTTTCAGCTTATCACTCATCCCTACTTTTGCAAGCTCCCTATGGGTGCTAAGGAATATTTGCCACCAGCTCAGATTATGGTTACTTGTCCGCTTACTCCTATGATTAAATCGTATTTTAATGAAAGGTATTCCCTGATCTGAAATTAGTACTTTCTGTCTTCCACAATTAACAGCTACATTTCTACTTCGGTGAGTTAGGGCTAAAGTACCATCTTCTGCTAGCCAGTCTGTTCCTAACAAATGACCATCCATTCTCGTCCATTTTAGGTATTCGCAATGTTCAGTCTTATTGACTTCCCATATTAAGAATGTTCCATCCTTTAGTTGACATTTCCGTTCATCATAATTACAATGGCTAACAGGTCCGGCAGTAGATTCCATTTGTTCTTCCCCATGTCTTTTATATACCCAAGCCCCCATAAGATAACAATTTGTCGCCGAAAACTCCTTCCAGTTACAACAACTAAATCCGCCTCCGGAATATTCCCAATTAACTTTATTATTTGTCTTCCATAAATCGCCATTAGTAGTTAAAGAGCCGGCGAGGCATTTCTTCCAGAGTTTCATTTGTTGACATTCCTGTCCACCAACAGAGGTATCTTGTGTATACTCCTTTTTCAACCGTGGTGTACCGAAGAAATAAGTAAAGGTACGCACCCGTTGAGTCACCTTCTTACAGTGCCAGGCCTGGGTTCGATATTTTACGTGATTTTGCTTAAACAATTGAAGCTTTTGCTTCACTGGGCGTTGGCCATCTGGTAATGCGGTAGGCACTGGACAACTATAAGCAGGTGGAACTCTGTAAATAATCTTTCCTTGGTTTGTTTGACACAACATAGGCCCACCTTGGCCTATCACTGCTGGCAAAAACGCGCAGCAGATGAGTAAGGAGGTGATAGCGATCTGTACGTACATGCTAGAGTTATAATAAAGACGCACGCGTTTTGTCGGTGCAATTTTCTCGGTAGGAGGTAGTATACTACACACCGCTACACTTCCCAAAGAGTCAGGAAATCGGATCGGTCGCATTACAATATTTGGATCATTAGTAGCGACCTCATTATCGCTAATTACTATCGCTGCATGTTCGGACGGCGGCGCTTGAATGTGGTCTCTCAGCAAATAAGACGAAAAACTTTTATCGTCCCCACCCTCCAGAACACCAATACTATCGCACTCAGCATATGCATTGCAACTGTCTCGCAAATCAGTCCACTCGATTGTCTGTCCTTCTCTCTGCAAATGAGTCAGGTACTTTCGCCAAAGGGGGGAATAATGGTGCAGATAATTGAGGTCCCCAAATACCACTAGAGCCTCCCTGGCGCGTGTCGTTGCTACATTAAATCGCCGATGGTGATCGACAAAGCCGATTGTATTACGGCCAGTGCGAACTGTAGATATAATGGCCAAGTCGGCCTCTTGGCCTTGGAACCCGTCAATGCTGCCGACTCTAATACAGGGCAGCTTGGTGGCAAGGTACTTAACTTGCGCTGCATAGTAGGACAGAACGATGATGTCACTGGTGCGGAAATTGGAATATTGCAGCACCAGTGCGATGTAGTCAACGATGGCATGGGCCTCATCAAAATTGACAAGCGATCCTGCTTCTTGCACCGTGACAGGCTGGCTTGGCTGCACGTTAACAGCCATTATGGGTTTGTCTGGTCTTGGGAGGCCCAAGTTGAGAACGTGAAGGTTTCTCTTGGCTGGCCGCAGGGATCCTTCATAGAATTCGCGGCTGTTAAATTCGACCAGCGGTGCAGCAGCACGATATGTTTCAGTCAACTTCACCACATTCACTGTGGGCACATCAGCCATCAAGTACCACTGCAGCAAAGTCAGCTCGGCCCGATGCATTTGTTCGATGGTGTGCACTTCCATTCCTGCTGAGACTTGGGCCGAAATTGGTCCCAACTGCTGGATGTCTCCCAGCAAGCAGACACTAGCGTGCAACCCGCAGGCTTTGCTTAGGGGCAGCAGCGAGCTTGGTTCTATGGCTTGACTGGCTTCATCCAACACAACCACAGAAAACTTTCGTTCTTTGAGCAAGGGCGAGGCCGCCATGACTGATGTTGTAAAGACCACATGGGCAACCTGGATCAAATAGGAAGTCAGGGACTGTAGCAGCTCTTCCACTGCCAGACACTGTTCAAGCACTTTTGCTGTTTCTGCTTTGTTTGTTTGGGCCAACAGATCCATGACAGAACTGCTGTAGGCCTCCAATTCCGCTGTGAGTTTTCCCCATCGCTTGAGACTGTCCTGTTGGAAGGTGTCCAGCTTAGGTAGTCCATCCTCTGGAACTGCTTCTCCATTAAGCCGCCGATACATCTTGGAAAGAAGCGTCTTGGGGGACAATGCTGAATCGCAGTATTGAGGTCCCACCTCCTCACAAAACAAGTGGACTCCAATCATCTGTGGGTAGTCCTTCTGTAGATCGTGGAAGCGATCCACCAGGTTCGCCACTCCAGCATTGGCTGTTGCTGCAGCCAATGACTGCTTTTGATTGTTCTGTAGGAACTGACAAACTAGAATGGCCATGGCTACTGTTGTTTTCCCAGTGCCAGGGGGCCCTGAAACAGCAGTCACTCGATTGCGAGTGACTACGGCTGATCGTACAGCTTGCACTTGTTCTTCGTTCAGATGTCCCAGGCCCTTAACTTCTGACAGAACATCGCGACCATGCTGAGTGGGTTTGAGCGGGTTCTCAGGGTCCTTGAGTCCATACAGGTTTCTGAAGACTTCTCCCACCTCAGACTTCTTGTCTCCCAACGATGAGTCGATGTCAGAAAGAGTGGTGGTCAGCAGACCTGAGAATGAGTCATTCTCCTCTTCCGCTATCTCAAGGGAGCGGCCGGCAGCTTTCTGCAAAAGCCCAGCTTGTATCAAGTGACAGACGGTCCCTGGGCGTAACTCGACCCGCAGATTTGGCTCCATTTGTTGTCCCACAACATAGCCACGAATGATGCCCTGGTTGCCTGGGAGGCCTAAGTCCATACGCAGCTTAGTGCCAACGCGAAAATCCACTACTGGATTCACCAGCTCCATCTGTAATCTGCCATTGGTGAACCTCCATTGCAGGTCTGACACAGGGATGCGCAGCTGCTTTGGGACCTTGGTTTTGTTCCTCTCGGCTTCTTCCTCTTGCTGAACTAGAACTGTGATTCGATCTTGTAGTAATCGGCCTTGGGCAACCAAATAGGCTTCTGTTTGCTTGCCAGACTGAAGCAAACCCCTGATCTTGTGTTGCTTGCTCCAGTATCGTGACGTTGTTTGCAGTCGTTGCACCTCAGTATGGAGTCTCGCCTTGGCTTCTCCCTTCAACTGAGTGCCGTCAAGCTGTTCCTGCATGTCCTGAACATAGGCTTCGAAGTACTTGAAGCTTTCAAGGCTGGCGGTGGCCTCAGCCTCCGAAAACTGGCCAAAGTAATTGAATTTCGGTTCAGTAGAGGGCCTAAGGCGATCTCGCCATTCTTCTTCAGCATCGATGTGGTCGAAAGGGTCCATAAGCTGGACCTTTGGTACCACAAAGGCACACATCACTTCTGGTTCCTCCAGGTCGATGTATTCGATGTCAACGAGATCGTAGTTTGAAATTCTGCTAGCAGCTCCAGGAGTACTTGCATGGATTTTATGAGTGTGCAAGCAGGCTGTTAACAAGGGGGAGTCAGAGTCAGGCCGGAATTTCGCGTAGGGGCGGCCGTTGACGAGCACTACTACAGCCCTAGCTTTCTTCACATTAGGGCGTTGCCACCAAATGACAACCGCCTTAAACTGGTAATGCCCATTCGAGTTGCGGTAGACTGTAGCAATAGTTCTGACCTTGCTACCGGGCAACAGCTGCTCCTTTAGTGTAAGGCCAGGTAGTAGCGGTGGGTCATAAAGTGTGGCCAGCTGATCCGGGCGTTCGAACTCATCGATGTTGACACCGATTATCTTGTCATCCTGCAGTGGAATACTGCCGATTCCGACCTTCACATCTGGCCAGTTGCTGCCGGTTGGGCGAAGAAAAGCAACTGCACCCGTTGACAGGACCTCAGCGTCTAGCACTGCATGGAAACGGATCACTCTGGTAGCGACCAGTTCTTGCTGGCCATTGTGCTTTCGAATTTCCCAGCTACTCACTAATAGCCTTTCTCCGAGCTTGAATTGTGGCACAGTTGGTAATTGTTGGGGGGCAGTGTTGACGTACACCAGCCGTACAGTAGCAGCATCAAAGGTGACTTGGTGCCTTGTCAACTGAATTCGACTGGGCAATATTTGCTTCGCAGCGCCCTTTTCACTGAAGAAAGCTGTGATGGTGTTCCTGTCGACAGCCCGAACATGCACCATAAATTGGGTGCTAGAGCCATAAATCGTCTGGCCCAGAGGCGCCATCTCAGACGAACTCGGTGTTCGTGTGGGTTTAGTTGCACAGATTCCTGCAACAAGTTGCGGTTCCTTTAACATACAGGCAGAACTAGAATTGTCGTCATTTAGACTCTCTGAATCTTTTAGCACACAGGCAGAACTAGAAATTTCGTCATTTACACTTTCTGAATCTTTTAGCACACAGGCAGAACTAGAAATTTCGCAGTTTAGATTCTCTAAGTATTTCTCTGATGCGCCGAACTTTTGGTTAATTTGCACTTTGGCTGAGAGTTCCTTTTCAACAAATAATTCCGAAACTCCATCTAAATCGTCACAACAATCTACACCGTCAGCTGCTAATAACATAGCTGACTCTAACGGTGCATGCCCTTCAAGCGCATTCTCCTCAGGCGCATTCTCAGGGGAACTCTCAGGCGCGTTTTCCTCAAAGAGGGACTCTACACCATCCAGCGCTGGAGATTCGTCCTGTACCCATTCGTCTGGATAACTAGTAGTGTCAAATACCACTTGGAAGTGACGCGTTTTTGGACGCTCTGGAACATTAACCCCTACAAATGCTCCAGCATTTAACTGACGTACTTTTTCTTCTAACTCTCGAATTTGTGCTTGCATTTCTCGCTGCACGTTATTATGATTCTGCGGTATCCCACTAATATTGGGGTACAATTCCTCTGTCACTCCGTTAACAGCGCCTACAATATTTCTTCTCCTATTACTAAACTGTTGTGGCTGTCGAGGCGTTACCATTTTGACCTTACAATCACGCTTAAAGTGGCCCTTCTTGCCACAATTAAAACAAATGTTCTCTTGCTTAAAACTGGAATTAGGCTGAGTCCATCCGCGGCCATAATTACTAGGCTGTTTATATGCGCTAGGCCATTGCGTTTGTGTCGTCTGTTTTGGCCTAGTCGGCGGTCTACCATATCTAGGTTTGCCTACAGTAGGTCTAGACGTTCCCGAACGCACTGCCTGAGTTACCGTAGCAGCCATACCATCCAAGATTTGCTTAGTCATACCCTGTACATCAAGGTTACTCATTGGTGTCTCCTTTGCCGCCATTACTACACACGAGATCCCTTACCTTCTCGTCGTTCTTCATCTTCATGCTCTGCTCCACCAAAAAAACCTGCATAGGGGCCTTTCTTAGTGGGTAAAACGCCTATCATGTCCTGTAAAGCGGTCTCTGCCCTCTGCGCGGCCTCTTCCATTTCAGCTATTGTCTGTACGTTTGGTGACATATTTACGTAAAACCGTATGCTTGGTTTCAGACCATTTTGGAAGAACCCTAATAACAGCCTTTCTAACTCCGCAGCTGGCATCTGGGGCATGGCAGCCCTTAGACGCTTTTTCAACCTAGTCGAGAAGGCAATTACCGTCTCGTCTTCGCGCTGCTTCATAGACGTTACGTCAGCAATGCAGCGTCTTTGGTAGGCCGGCGACTCAAATCTCGCCCTCATAGCAGCAACCAATCGGCCATAATTTGCCTTAT
>JASANB010007724.1:0-28624 GCA_030248155.1 Sabatieria punctata | reverse complement strand
AAGAGATCGAGTCAGCACGGTGTCAATACAGAGCAGTTTTCCGGAGATGCCGAGTCAACAGAGGCGGAGCAGTTTTCACAGTTCGTTCGTTTCCCCGATTGTCAGGCACAGCGGCGGCCAGTCGACACTCGTCGAAAGGGGAGTGATGAAGAGTTTGATAGTTTGGGTGAGTGTTTGTAGTAGCAAGTTAGCGAGTGGTTGCGTGTGTGTGCGTTTGAGAGTGTGTCTGTTGTGTTGTGTCGTGTGCAAAATTCACTAGTAAAGACCTCGACTTCTCTTTCAATACCTAATGTAACAACCCTTTGGTAGTAATGCAAACACTTTAGAATGCTTATTATTATTTAGAAGTAGTACTCTATCTCTGATCCAGGCGTTCTGATCGGCTAAAGGATTTCAGCTGGTGAACTTGATTTTTAGATCATTTCAAACTAAAACCCATGCTTTCTTGGTTCAGCTTTATAAAACCTTCGTGCGCTCTAGTTTGGAATTCATACCTTTTGAAGGATATTGATTTGTTGGACAGAGTTCAAAGCCTGTTTACCAGGCGTCCACCTTATATGGTGTTGGTACCTTAAACGGCGTTAGTGGCTGACTGTTAGAGGATTTCGATTTAACTCTATACCTGAAGGGTAGGGCAATAGTAGCCGTATAGCGGCTTCAGTCTGCCCTTTGCTGATCAGTACAGTGCTAGATTCATTGGATATTGTTCGTTAACCTAGTAAATTCATTAATTCAACACTCGGTGACTTCGGTCAGACGCCATTTCGAGACGATTTCACCCATAAACATGTAACTCGGGATTCCGGGGGTCTGCCCCCACCCGACTTAGGCCAGACCCTCAACAAGACGATTTTTCCGCACCCCCCTCCAGTTTTTTGGCAAGTAATTTTGTTAGCACATTTGTGCCATTGCATTTAGGTGCTAAATTTGCTAAAACAGCCTGCAACAGTTTGTAAAACAGCATTTTTTGTTTTTTTTATTTTGTATTTTATACACAAGTATTTGAGCCAAAATTAGGGATTTTGACGATTTCTAGCCCAAAATTGCGATTTTTGCAATTTGTGAGCGTTTTTAGTTCCCAGCCACCCTCGCCTAGAATTTGGGCTCAGATCCTCAAACCCCCTCCCCTTCGGTGGATGACCTGTTACATGGAGACCTGTACGTACAGACTTTTTTGGTGGCCTGGTGCGGATTTTCAAATTTTTCCTGGGCCCGGTCCGGCTAAGCCCGGGTGTCTTCATATAGGCCTGGCCCGAGCCCGGCCCGACCGTCCGATGTCTAAGCCCGGCCCGGGAAAGGTAAAAAATGATTGAGTATATCCGACCAGACATGGGCAAAGGGCGGCTGATGGCGGGTTGGCCCCCTCAGGCTCTGACCTACCCCCTCAGGCGGCCGCTACCCCCTTCAGGAATTTTTTGGATGAATTTTGTATAGAGAATTATGATTAAAATATGCCTGGATTAGGTGAAAATGAGCTCATAATAGGTTATTTTAATGAAAAATAAGCCAAAAACCCTTGATTTTAGCAAAAAATCGGACTTTTTGGCTTACAACCCCCTCAGCCCCTTCAGGCGCTCCTACCCCCTCAGCCGAAATGCTAGCCCATGTCTGTTTCAGACGTCGTCTTATTCGACACCATCGAACAGCACATGGGCATCGTAGATCTCGCGGCGACCGGTGAGACAGTTTTGCTCCTTCTGATTTGAACTTATTACGTAGTCTAGTAAGGTCCAGAACGGATCTGTTAGATTGGCTGATTGGTTGAATTCACAATACAACCACAATACAAATCCATCAAAATATCTAACAAGTGCTGCATGGGAGGGGACGTCTATGGGAGCTGCAGGCTAGGTGAATGAATGATGATCTAGGTAGCTGTAGTGTTGTATGACAATTGTCATATGCGCAAGCTTCTAGGAATGGTCCGGTGCGCGGAAACCATGACCTGGCCAGGTCCCAGAAGGAAGATCGAAGGGACCGACCGCAGTACGACAAATATTCTGTGAGTGCAATTTGTGCAACTATTTTTACATCGCATCTGGTTACTACTATGTTAAACCAGCTAGACTATGCAGCCGGAAATTGAAGGGCGTGCTAAATTGCTTTTTGTCTTTTTGTTTTTGGTTTTGTCTTATTCTTAACATATGTATTTTCAACTATCGGTTCTGCCTCAGCAAATCAACTACAGTATGTAATCGACCAGAGAGAACCGACTAAGCTATGTAGCCTTTCGGATTAATTAATCAACGTGTTATGTAAACTAGCACTATTAAAACGCGCTAGCTTTCTCTTGTTTACAGTGGTGCAAATCTTGTTCTGAAAATGAAGAGTACCAATAGCAAAGAAATGACTATTTCTAGGTGCATCGCAGTCACAGCGCCAATGACTTCGACAGGTCGAGCCGTCGCGACAGCTTCGAAACGGTGGCTTCGGGTGCGGCTTTGTCTCTGCTTGTTCGACTGAAAAGCAATTTGCTTGCAGGTTACGATGACCGGGCCGACAGTGCAGACACGCGGCGGGCGCCTAGGCGAAGAAGATACTAAGATCATTCATTGACCACTCCTGTACACTCCTGCATATGCTTCTACTCTATTTCGTGCCTTTGATTTTTCCTTTCCACTCACAATTCTATATGTATTATGCTCAGGCCAATTTATATGTTTACTAAGATCCATTGAGTACCTTGGGTACGTAGGTACACGTACGTACGTCACTTATCTACATAAGGGATGCATACTATAATACTGTGCGAAGTTACGTGCCTATACGTATTCATACAATGTAGGTTTGCTTGTTGTTTGAAAGTTTACTGTTAACTGTTTGACCGTTGCTCAAACTACATGTGTGATTGGTAAAAAGGCTTTTCTTGTTTCCGTTCTATCATGTTAAACGTGGGGAAATACAGTACCATACATTCTAAGCTCTAAGCTTCTATTTTTGTTTCTTTAGATGGATGGGCGTCTATTCGAGAATGGGCTTCTAATTTTTCAAATGGTCTAATAGATAGCGCAGCAACCCTCCTACGTAAATTGCATGACTCGGCATTCTTTCTTAAGCGTTTTTAAATAATTACTGCATAACACTGAACAGTTGTGACGCTTTTCGGTTTAGTTTAGAATTTAGAATGAGACCGTCGAGAGTACCGGCCGGACCACCTCGGCTTGGAGGCCTTGAACCTGCTTGAGAGCGAGTTAAAATTACTAGGAATTAAACACTAGAATATTTATAAATTTTATTCTACAATAACTCACCGACTCGTCGAGGCGACCGCTTGGGACGCAGCCGGGAAACCAGACTGTATAAAACTAAAAATTACACACCAATCGAAAGGGCCAGAAGAAAATGTGACAATGTACATTGGCCTAATAACGGCTCGTGGCAAGACAGAATAATACGGCCCAGACGATTAAACCAATTTGGTAAACTGCAACTTAAGAAACGTAGACAAACTAAAGTGAACTAATTAAGCAATACAATTAGATTCAACTGAAATAACGTATCATAATAATAGATAGGAAGGCGAACTGCGTCACACCTCCCAACGAAAAAGAAGTGGCGTCCCGACACTAAAAGTATAAGTTAATGGGTTAGGAATGAAACAAAATTAGGACGCTAAGCAACAGAAAACACGACTGGTGCATATACATATCTAGAAATTACCGTAGTCACATAGTGCACAACACAGTACGCCATTTTCAATACAAAATTTGTTTATAAGATACTGTAGGTGGATCCATCAGGGCTAGTCAATGCGTTACGCGCAGTGGTTGTTCTTTTCCTCACTATTCATCGACATTTTGTCCTTCAGGGTCCAGTGCCCAATCGATATGGAAAGTTTCTGTCGATAGTGTAGTGAATGTTTCTTGGCCTTTGATAAATACCGATTGACAAGGATGTGTGTGAATCACCACACAATTGCAACTGTCTGGCAATTAAGTAGCACGTACAGATATCTTAAGATTATCATAAGATTAGCACAAAAGAAATTCTAGAATTATCAACATGAGCAAGACTTAAAGTAGCCAATAAACAACGGTTTTCGTATGTTATGCAAGGAGAATACATAATAGTTGAAGGAACTGAAGAATTGTAAGTGCAATAACAAAAAGTTTGTTAGCTAAACGAAATTTTGCTAGTTGATTAGTGACGTTAGTTATGTGGTTCAGGGATAGCCAGGACTGGCTTCCGAGAAGGCAATTGAGCTGCGTTGGCTTGGCGTGTTTTTGGTCATAACACGTTCAGCTTCTGCAAGCTCTACTTCAAGCTGCTTTGTTAGCTCTTCAAAGCTAAGTTCAAGATCTAGTTGGGTTATTTCTTTTTGTGTGAATACCTCTAGAAAGTCATTGCTGTGCCCAAAGGCACCTGACCCACGCTCCGTTGGCGGTGGCGGGTCAGTTTGCAACCATATTAGAGGTTGACAATATGGTAATACTAATGACTGTATGATCCGCTCGCCTCTGGCGAGGAAATGCAAGTGATCTGTAGTATTATATAGGACGGCGTACACAGTTGCCTGGTAATCATTATCGATTACGCCAGCACATGATATGATCCCTTTCGCTGCCATGGAAGATCTGTCCATAAGCTGGCCATAGTAACCAGCTGGCAGCTGAAAGCTTTGGCCAAGGTCGATTTTGGTAACCATTTGTGGCAACAAACGCACATCCATAGGGGTGGCTAAATCCAACCCTACCGATCCACGCGTAGCGAAACGCGGTGGGATGCCATCTGCGGCCATAGTAAACTTGTAATCTAACACTGGTACCGCAGGCGGTTCTTCAATCGCTGTAACAGAGTCTGTGAATTTTACTTTGGTAGCCTGTATGGCCACATCCTTATTCAGACTCTGAGGACCTCCATAGTTAGTTGTAGTTGTTGTGAAACTACATTTAGGAGGTGGTACTTGCGTTTCTAGCAAAAGGCGTCGCTGCTCTAACCTATGATTGAGCTCTTCATCAAAACTAGAAAAGTTTGGTGTTGATCCATCAGAAGCTCGGCGTCTGAGGATTGAAGGGCCCGGATTAGTCGGGTCTTGCGTATAATTGACCGTTGGGTCATATCGAACAATCGTGGTTGAGACTTTCTGTTTCTCAACCTCAGCTGGGATGAACACATCCTCTTCCAGATGAGGGTGATAAATGCTTGGACGGCTCGTAGGTCCTACTGAGCCACTGGATGATTTTCTCATCTGAGACATAAAAGTTTTAAAGGGAGTTTTTGGTTCCAAATCTAGAAACGTTGTGTTGTCAATCGTTGCACCCTGTTGCGCGTTGCCGGTAGGGGCTGACGCAACAAAGCGAGCAGGGTTAGTCTGGCCTACAGTCTCATAGGACTGTTCTGAGGAACACTCGATTTCAGGGGCAACAAGCGTTGCTGTTGCTGGAGTCAACCTACGCTTGGGCGACCCGAACAACACATTCAACCTTCGTGTCTCAGCTAGCTCATTGTGCTGACCATAGGCAGTCAGTTGAGACCGTATAGCGAATGTAGCTTTCGCGTTTGGACTTATAACTAGTGGAAGTATTTGCAGAGGGTCAGATGGGAGCATGTTAAATGCTATTTGACCCCTCTTATAGTCAAATGTTACTGCATTCATCCGTCATAGGAAGTCAATTCCTAGTATGAGATCATGGTCGGAGTCGACAACATAGCAATGGTGTAAGACTGACAGATAGCCAATCTCAAGGTCTAGGCAGGTTAAAACCTTACTCTCTGATGTATGCCCTGTGGCCGATACAAACTCAGTACCATTTTGTAATCGCTGAGAGATTTCAATTACATCCTCAAACCGTGTTGAAATTAGGGAGGCGTTGGCGCCTGTATCTATTAAAGCAAGCATATAAACTCCGTTTGCAGAAAGTTCGATGTATGACGAAAGTGGAAGGAAAATGGGTTTAGTTGGAACATGCTTGTTTAAAACTGAATCAGAAACTGAAGTTCGGTGCAAATTAGGGTGCTGATAAAAACTAGAACCTGCACAGTTAACCTCGGTCATTATTAGCATATAGTTAACGGGTTTCTTTGAACTTGTTGTTGACACGAGTACTGGAGGTTGCCTTGATCGAAGATTATAAGTATGATTTGGTGGGAACTCTAGAACTTGGCTTGTAGTTGCTTCTGTTGGCTGAAAATCAGGCACATATGATGGCGGACACACTTTTAAATCATTAAGATTTATCCATGACGTTTTCATGTTTGGTAATTCAATTTGCGCATTGCAGTCAGTGATTTTAGTTACTTTATAGGGTCCCACCCAATGGTCCCTATCAAGTTTCTTTGTCAGGCCTGTTGTGACGGCAGGATGCTTACGTAAGACAAGATCGCCTTCTTTAATCTCACTTTGATGGCTATTTTTACTATAGTTCCTGGTCTGTTTAGCCTGTGCTACCTCTATATTCGCACGGGCTACAGACCAAGCATCCTGTAAATGGTATTTTAAGTCAGTGAAATAATCGACAGTGTCCACATAGAGCTTGTTGGGAGTTCTCCACACTGTGTCTAAGGGGACACGTGGTTCTCTTCCGAACATTAGTTGGAATGGGCTTAGTTTTGTGCTTTCATGAATACTGATTCGGTACGCATACAGACAAAGTGGGAGATATCGGTCCCAGTCTCGTTGGTTCCTCTCAACATACATAGAAAGCATTTGGCACAACGTACCATTGAACCTTTCGACTAGCCCATCGCATTGCGGATGATACGGGGCAGTGGTGACTCGCCGCATAGAAAACAAGTCACAAACTTGCTGCACTACCGCTGCTAAAAAGTTTTTGCCCTGGTCACTCAAAAGACGAACCGGAGCACCATATCTCGTGATTATCTCATTTACTAATATATTGGCCACTGTTTCAGCCTTAGCATCAGGTACAGCAAAAGCTTCTGGATATTTGGTTAAATAATCAGAGAAAACTAGAATATATACGTTCCCATCATATGTCTGGGGAAGCGGACCAAGGAAATCCATAGCCACTAGGTCGAACACTCCAGTCGCTGGAATTGATTTCAGTGGCACCTTCCCAGTCTTCGCTGGACTCTTACGTGTATTACATATTTCACAATTTTGACAATATGTTTTCACAGCATCATTTAATTGTGGCCAATAATAACGCCTTGATATTTTGTCAAGTGTCTTTCTTTGGCCTAAGTGTCCTCCTGTTAGTGGTTCTTTATGCATCATATCCAATATTTTGGTATGAAGGTGATGGGGTACCACTACACGTTGAGTACTAGATCCAACCTTTTGCTTACTGCGTGTGTTGATCTGTTTGACGATCAATATCCCGTCTGAGAGTTCGTAGTCTAAAGCTAGTCTCTTAATTCGCGTGGCCTCAGTCTCCTCTTCCGATAACTCATGGTTTCTGAGGTAATTAATGACAGCTTTGAGTTCAGGATCTAAACTTTGTTCTACCTCTAAATCCTTGTTAACGAGTGCTGTCACAGTAACTTGCGGGTAATCAGTAGTAAGCGTCAAAACATAATGTGCTTCGGTGGGGCTGAAAGTCACATTTGTTGCATGTTTACTACCTGATATGTACGAAGATTGAAGGCTCATTGGAAGTACCTGTTGAAGGTACTCGCCATTTGGAGTCTCTTCAGTAGCACAATTAGAATTAGTCTCACAAAAACTAGAAACGTTGGAAATACATGCTTGGGTACTAACTGAGTTCGAGCCTTGGTTCGCCACTTTTGAGGTTGGTAAGTTAGTTAACCAATCTCTTCGACAGTAACTCTAACTAGCATAGGCGATTGACGCCGTGAAAGTGCATCGCATTCGCATTCTGTTTCCCAGGACGATATTCTATGTCCATATTGTATTCCTGCAACAACATAGACCATTTGGATAATGGTCCAGACTTATCTTTCGTTTTAAGCAGGTATTTCAAAGGGGCGTGATCTACAATGGCTGTGAATGGCTTACCATACAGATAGGGCCGGAAATGTCGTACAGCCCAAACCAGGGCTAAGGCCTCTCTCTGTACAGTTTCGAGCTTCAATTCACTTCCCTTCAAATCACAACTAGCGTATGCAACGGGTCTGATTGTTTCAGTATCCCCTACCTTCTGGCTCAAAACTGCTCCTAATCCTGTACCACTGGCATCAGTATATAAAATAAAAGGTTTGTTGAAGTTTGGATAAGCTAACACTTCAGAACTAGAAAGTTTGTCCTTTAAAGTTTGGAAGGATTTCTTTGGAGCATCGTTCAATTCAAACTGCAGTTGATTTCCAGTTTGGTAATACTTGCAAAATTATGAATTAAACGGCGATAATATCCTGCTAAACCTAAAAATTGTCGAATTTCAGTATGACTTTTCGGCATTGGCCAATTACATACGACGATTTGTGTTACTGCCCTTGGCAGCATGGATAATTTGATTAGTAGTGAAAACTAGAACGTTGCTCTCTGCAGAGGCCCTGAATTTAACTCAGACACTTAATAAGGCCTAAAATCGAATTTATA
Organism: Sabatieria punctata; assembly: GCA_030248155.1. Taxonomy (NCBI): domain Eukaryota; kingdom Metazoa; phylum Nematoda; class Chromadorea; order Araeolaimida; family Comesomatidae; genus Sabatieria; species Sabatieria punctata. Next base: position 20,166 of record JASANB010007724.1, on the reverse strand, counting down.
TGTTGCGATTGTCTCATCTTGGAAGACGATTGTCCCAAACTTGAGTTCAAGAGGTCAGAAAAGTATTCTGTGTACTGTATATACATCACAATGACTAGAGAGCACTCATATCCCAATCGCTGGAAGCATCAATTATAATGATTTCTTCTGCGTTTCCGATGGTCAGGTTCACACAGTTCTGACCTGAACTGTTGATCTGCTTTAACAGATAATCCATTAAATCGTACCCACTGAATTGGTTTATTAGTATGCTCAATTCTAGAACAATGTTCTTTGATGCAATAGCCAATACTGTCAATACAGTTGTCTGCAATGATACAGTCGGAATAGTTCTGGATTGTCCCTTGCATGTCTAGTCTATTTGATTGTACACAGCAATTGATTAGTTCTGGATTGCTTTGCGTGTCTATACCATCCGATGTTGTCCATTCAGCCTCATCAAAGAAGCTGCTTAGGTTTCCCAAAGATTCAAGGTTGTCTTCTCCAAGAAAGTTGTTGTTTTCATCAGCATATTCAAAACTAGAAGAAGTGGAACTCGTTTCCACAGAGCCCCAATCGATATCATATGTTCTGCGCTCATTCCATTCAATTTCAAGGGTAGGGTGCTCAAGTACATAATCTGTTGTCGATGATTTGCAGTTAGGTTCAGAAGCATTGTCCATTTGCTCAAGCCATAAGAGTGCACCCTGAGCACTGTTTTCAAGGTGTGTATTTGCTCCTTTACTGTTTTTATTATCAACAGAGTACATATGATCAGATGTCATCACTGATCTGCATTCTGTCTCACCATGATCAACTTGAAATTGAGAGCTACTAATTTGTTGAGAATCTTCCTCAGAATCTCTTTCTTTCAGCTCCATATCACTTACTCTAATTTTATTCTCTTGGAACAAGTTGTTCAAAGTCTCTGAAAAGTCCACACTGCTTTCATTTGTATTTTCTTCTGTGCATTCAAGGCTACAAGCAGTGACTGTTGTGTTTGTTGAATTGGCAATATCACTGACCTGTCTCTGGGAAAGTGAGTTAGTTTGGTTTGCTACCAAAGCTGAATTAGAACCTGATGTCAGTTGCTCAGAGGTTACATTTGGACATGGCAAACAACTTGAATATGAGCTAGATGTCACCAATGCATAGTGTGCTTGCATTTCTGCCAGTTTTAGACTGACATCGTTAGCATCTGTTTCATTCATATCTGCACACTCTGAATCGGTCGCATGTCTTTTCACATGTTTTTGCTCATCATCAGAGAACATAGCCTTCAGTTCGTTATTGAAGCTCAGTACAACATCATTCTCATTGCTGCCTGACAATGGGAGCACTTGGTTCCATGTACAAATGCGATTTGTAGGTTTCATATGAAGTCTTGGAGCGCTACTGAAGTATTCAGATTGATTGACAATTTGACTGCTTATATCAACGTCAGCTGGTATTACAGTATCTAATGTGTTGTGGCAGTTTCTTACACCAAATTGCTCATGCTGAATACGCGATTCACATTGATATTGCGACTGACGTTGTGGACCATCCCATTCTTTCTGTGCTTTTAAATCCGGTGCACCACCTTTCCTAGTGTTTGCCATTTTGCTTTGATTCTCAGTTCTTCCATGGCTACACCAATATTTTTCTTTCTGGGCGCAGATGTGACATACCTGTGTCCCTTGTTCGACATTTGGTTGGGCATGAGAACGCTGAACTTTTCTTTTATGACCTGTCATTTGAGATTTTAGCTCAAACTTTGACTGGGGATTGGAGAATCCAGTCATCGATGATACCTGTTTTGCCGCCTTTCTACAATTCATTTCATGGAGACCATTGTCTCTCTCATTCTTGTTAACCTGTAGGCTGTTGGAAGTGCTGTCATTAGTTTTGATGTGCTCGTGTCTTGATAATTTGTTACGCCCAGTGGGTCTTTGAAATACAGGAGCTACCAAACTACTACAGCTCAACTGTCTAACTTGCTCCTCTAAAAGCTCAATCTGTGCTTGAAGATTAGGTCTATGTGCTTCAACTGTATGAGGGTATTCTGGAGTTACATGTGGCTTTTGTTGAACAGCACCAACTGTGTTCTGGCCTGTTAAACGATTTGGTTGTTTAACCCAGCAGTCGTGCTGAAGATGACCTCTTTCACCACACTGGTAACACAAAGGCTGATTCAAATTCCTGACTCGTCTATGAGAAAACTTCCTTGCTTCAGATCTGACTCTATTAGATCGGTCAGGTTGATAATTGTTTATATGCAGTTGCTCCTGACATTTCAGAGCATCAGTGACAGCAGTTGTCAATTGATCACATAACTCAAAAACTAGAGAATCAGGAAGGATACCAAAACTAGAATTATTCGTGATTGTGTCTGCATTTGTTGTGCCAACAAATCCAGAGTATGGTCCTTTTTGAGTGGGAAGGACTCCATGCATATCCTGGAGGGCTGTTTCAGCACGTTGCGCCACCTCTTCCATTTCCGCCATCGCTTGCACGTTTGGCGCCATGTTGACGTAAAACTTAATGCTAGGCTTGAGGCCATTCTGGTAAAGTGCCAACAAGAGCCTTTCAAATTCCGCAGGGTTGCCCTGAGGCATTGCTGCCCTTAGCCGCTTCCTTAAACGGGTCGAGAAGGCAATCACATCCTCATCTTCTCGCTGGCGCATCGCCATTACATCTGCGATACAGCGCCTCTGATACGCGGGCGACTCAAACCGAGCTCGCATTGCAGCAACTAAAAGCTCAAAATTTCCCTTGTCCGCGTTCGGCAGTGCCGAATATGCATCTGCTGCATGTTTCACAAAATAAAATGGCAGTGCCTGCAATTTGACAGCCTCATTAACACCTAGACAATTAGTGATTAGCGTGAACTCATTATAGAAAGTATTGAAACTTTCCTCAGGTGTCCCTCCAAACTTGGAACAGAGTGTGCCAGCTCCGGTTATGAGAGTCTGGAGTGGAGTAACTCTACCGGCAACATCAACTGCTTGTTGCAGCGTATGATTACGCTCATCTAAGTACTGTACTTGCTGATACAATCTCTGTACTGTGTCATTCAACACATCTACTGGGTCAGCTCCCGCTTGTGCCATTCTGGTAACTCGTGTCTCTCCTGGTCGTGGCTTTTTCCTTCTAGAACTATCCACCACCTTAGAACTGTGACTAGAGATACGAGTTTTACTCCGCAAATTATAACCACTGTTTGCGGCCACTTTGTCGCCTAATTCCGGCTACCTGTTTGCCCTAGGCTACAGTACGTTAGGTCCGTGGGACTATTCTCTCCCACTGTCTAGAAATGATTAGCAGTTGCCCAAATTCTAGAATGTTCTTGCACTCTGTGTGCAAGAAATTTAGTCACTCCCAAAATCGATAATCTGTTTATTAGGGGGCCAAAACTAGAATTTCACTGTTTCAGATTATCGATCAGGCTCCCAAATCCAGTGCAATAGCAGTTGGATTTAGCCCTAATAACCAGTCTGGTACACCACGCACTCAAACAAATCCAAGCCTCACCACCGTTAGCGATCCTTATGTTTTAGTTCTGAAAAATCTAGAATAGACCGGTCTCGAAAGCGCCACCAGGGAATTTTAGCAAATCCCGGTCGTGAATGGGAATTTTCTGTCCCGGTCGTCTCCTCCAAAAAGATGTGACGCTTTTCGGTTTAGTTTAGAATTTAGAATGAGACCGTCGAGAGTACCGGCCGGACCACCTCGGCTTGGAGGCCTTGAACCTGCTTGAGAGCGAGTTAAAATTACTAGGAATTAAACACTAGAATATTTATAAATTTTATTCTACAATAACTCACCGACTCGTCGAGGCGACCGCTTGGGACGCAGCCGGGAAACCAGACTGTATAAAACTAAAAATTACACACCAATCGAAAGGGCCAGAAGAAAATGTGACAATGTACATTGGCCTAATAACGGCTCGTGGCAAGACAGAATAATACGGCCCAGACGATTAAACCAATTTGGTAAACTGCAACTTAAGAAACGTAGACAAACTAAAGTGAACTAATTAAGCAATACAATTAGATTCAACTGAAATAACGTATCATAATAATAGATAGGAAGGCGAACTGCGTCACACAGTGCTTGAGAATGACATCAGAAGAATAAACAAAGCTGGAATTACAGCTGAGGTTGTCTTGTCAGGTTCCCAACTCCTGACTATTTTACCTCCAGACTCCACGTAAACATTTAGGCTTTTCTCTAAAGTAGAAGCTCAATTAGCAATTTGAGGCTAGCGAAGATCAGATCAGACCACTTGGGTCTCATTAGCGCAGTTCCAAACCAATGGGGGAAAGGTGTCCTAGCCTTGTTCAAAGGTTTCCAATTAATAAGTTCCCCAAGGCTATCGCAGCAGTAGGAGCGGTTAGTTTGTTTGCGCTGCTTTATCCGTGTCTGCCTTTCAGTGTCAATCAACCTATTTGATCAGAAGTTTACGAGAACGTTTAGCTTCTATTTTGATATGAAGCACCGATTAACTTTTACTGCTACACTGCTGCTATTTTTAATTGCGTAAGTGATTGAATGTAGGCGTGAAAAAAGATTCAAGAAGGCTTATTTTAGCAGTGGCATAAACAGCGCAACCCCTGACTTCGAGACATTAGTGCAGAAAACGGTGCATAAGAAATTGCCACCTCTAATTAACGGTCTCTTTAATTAATTAGTTAAAAAATAGTCTAAAAGCCTTAACAGTGCGCATTTAGGCCAACCGATCAAAGTTTACGTCGGTTTTTACGTGGAAAGCTTCGGAAACGTGCATGCAATGGAAATGGTAAGACTGTTCGATAGTAAGGATACTGTAGGTAAACTACCGTACCATACTTAGGCGTTCGACATGGACGTGTATTTGCGTCTGAGCTGGCGAGACTCAAGGTTGCAGCACTCGAAAAATCTGATCGTTGTCAATGACATCGAAACAATCAACAAGTTATGGACGCCCGATCTCTTCTTCGCAAACGCCAAGGAGAGCGCCTTTCAAACCGTTACCGTACCCAACTTTGCTCTCTATGTTGAGCCTGATGGAACATGCGCGTTCTCTACAAGGTCGGTGGTTCCTTTACCATGGCAGAAAGTACGCATGCAACAATGATGCGTCTCAGTGTTTTAGCGGTTGTGCAGATCTTAGACAGTGATGGTGCGCCCATTTCTGGACCTTCTCCCGTGTTCGGTCCCTTTTTTAGTCAGTTTATTGTAATTGCTTGTTTTTAGAGTGACCATGAAAGCGGCTTGCAATCTGGATTTTCGTGACTACCCGATGGATCGTCAAACTTGTCTGATCCGAATAATGAGCTGTCAGGCAGTTTTAGTTTAGAATCAGTGACATTTGTAAAGATGATGATATTGCAGACGCTCATACCAAGGACCAGATGAATGTAAGCTGGTTCAACAAGCAGCCCCTGGATCGGAACCCATCAATAGACTTGCCCGAATTCACGATTGAAGGCATGACCCCGGAGTACTGCGATGGAATCTACCAATATGTCATCACTGACCGCGGCTCTAGGACAGGTACGGATTCCACTCTAAGATCAACTACTTCTAAAAGCATTCCAGACTTAGCTGAACTCTTCAGGTCACTTCAGCTGTCTGGTAGCCCGATTCAAACTAGAACGCTCGCTCAGTTACCATTTGGTGCAGACATATGTGCCAACCTCATTGATCGTGGTCATTTCATGGGTCAGTTTTTGGATCGACAGAAATGCAGTGCCAGCTAGGGTCACTCTCAGCTTCACAACACTGCTTACGCTCTCTACCATGGTAAAGAAGACCCGACTGACCGACCGACCGACCGAACGACCGACCGACCGACCGACCGACCGACCGACCGACCGAGCACATGTATTTACTTCAGGGTGCGGGCCTTCGATATCAGTTGCCGGAGGTGTCCTATGCCAAAGGCATAGACTTCTGGTTCGGCACGTGCATGCTGTTCATTTTCGGGGCATTGCTAGAGTTCGCAGTGGTCAACAGTCTGATGCGCCGAGCTCGAAAGTACGAGTTGCTGCTAGCAGCCCGAGCGCCGATCGTGCCAAACAGCAAGAAGAGCAGCGTGAGGAGCGTGCTGAGTGTGCGGCGAGGGGCGTGTGTGTACACCGCCGCAGATGACGACAGCTATCAGGACGGTCCTCTGCTAACCTCGCCGCGTATGGCCGATATAGAATTCGGCAGGCTGGCTGAGATGTGCGCTCGCTACGGAAAACGCGCCATGTGGGCCGACCAGACCTGCAGAATCGTCTTTCCTATCTTGTATTTTGTGTTCAATATCTGCTACTGGACCTACTACCTGAAATTCGACTAGAGTCTATCTTCTGTAGTCACTGCTATACTTTCCTTATGCTCGGTGTCATGCAGCGAGGCTCGTGTAGTGATTGTGGCTGCAAAAGGACAACTGTGAATAGCGCGCAAGCTCCAGTTGTTTTGTTACTGTGCATATAAGCAAACACTAAAATTACATTTAAATCAATCAGGCTCTTAACGCCGTTTATGGTATTGGCATAAACCATATATGACAGTCCCCAAACGTTTGCCACTAGCCACTAGCCTAGGTACCGGCACGTGAAAGAATGATTCGATGATCGCGATGACTCATTGAATTTTTTCAACCTCATCTTACTTTGTTTATGCTCTGCTGCTATTCATTTACTGGTGGTGCGGCGGGCGAGGCATTTTATAGAGTGACCCAAAAACTATACTCCATCCAAAGAACTGATTTGCTAAAGAGCAGGATGCTATTATACTATGTACTGACACGAAAGCTGTTAACAACGATCAATGAAAACAATTTGGTTGAAAGCGCACTGTGGCTGCGCCAACAAAAATTCTGACTTCCAAGCTATTGGATTTTTGCGAGTGCCAGCCGGTTTCCATTCTCTGATAATCATGCGCGTATTCAAACTGGGCGTTTTCACTTCAAACCGAAACTTCAGTCTCAACTGTTCAATCAATGACTTTGAGGTGACTAGTCAGTGCAAAACCGGTGCTCCGCCGATCTTTTACGACCTGCTAAAATCAGTACTTATAATTATGAAAGTTCCGGTTCAACTGATTCGGGTTCCCTGGTACCGTTTCGGTAGCTTTAACGGCACCCATTGGTTGGGTGCTCTTGGTATGGTTCATGACGGAACTATAGACACGCTGACACAGGACATGATTCAAACTCAATTTCGCAGACAACACTTTGATTTCAGTTACAGCCATGGTAAGCTACAGCTAGTGCAGGGTGCAAAACTATGATAGTCCCTTGCCAGAGTAAACTAAACTAAACATGATTGGAAAATACGAAGGCACGGTGAGTAGGGCCCGACCGGATATCCGGATCCGGATCCGGATCCGGCCGGATATGCCCATATCCGGATCCGGTACCGGATCCGGATATTACCTGCCGGATATGCCGGATATCAGTCACAGATGAGAAAACGTGATTTTTTACGTATTTGAACATAAATATTGCCGAAAATCACTGTGAAACACCTACTGAAACGCACAGCAGCCATGAGGGCGAATTTCATAAGGGAGAGAACCAAACCCAGGGATCTTAGAAGTAAAGAAACGCTTGCACAAATTCAATTTTCTTAATATCTCTTGTCAAAAGAGGGGACCAAACTTGGGTATCGTATTCTAATCTAGGACGTACGTAAGTTTTGAACAACATTTTAATGAGAAAATCAGGATCCTTTAGTTCAAAGCACGATAGAATAAGATTGGCTATGACGCGAGCCCTATTAGTAGTGTAATTGCAGTGGGCTGTAAATTTTAGGTCGGGAGTAATCAAAACCCCCAGATCCCGAACACATTCAGAAGTGGGAATGATTGTGCCATCAACTGTGTATTCGAACATTGAGTTGAGTCGGTGATACGGATGTAGGACTGAAGATTTATGTAATGCAATATTCAATTGCATAGCCTTAGCCCAGTTGAACACCGCGTTTAAATCATCTGAAAGTACAGTATTGCCAATTAGTGTAGGGACGGAAAAATAGATTTTGGAGTCATCAGCAAACAGTTTGATTTTGCTATGCTTTAGTACTTCAGGAAGATCGTTAATATATATGAGAAATAGGACTGGACCCAAGACAGAGCCCTGAGGCACACCTGATTGGACTGGAATAAAATCAGAGCTGTATTAGCTGATATCAAATCGCTGATTGCATCAGTGCTTGACTGATAAGATAAGCAGTGAGAGCAGTTTGGTCTTTCAAATTTTCAGATTTTCTTGCATATCTATAAATATCGATATCGATCGATATTGAGCTGAAAATCTCGATATCGATATCGAATATCGTCGAATTTTGCTTGATATCGTCAGAACACTAGTTTATTGCATTCTAAAAAATTTTAAGTTCATCAATGATATCCGGCATATCCGGATCCGGATCCGGCCGGATATGGGCATATCCGGATCCGGATCCGGTAGAAATTTGTATCCGGTCGGGCCCTAACGGTGAGTGGGACATTTTATTGTGGCTTTGTTTCTACACTCTCACAAGCTCACTATTGAACAGTTTGAAGATGGCACTGAATGAAAATAAAAGTGACTACTAATCTTTAAGCTGTAGGCGTAAAATCACTGTCATCCTGAGTTGGCTCTGGCGGGGGAAGGGGACATCATAGTTTGGCACCTACGTATTGTATTACAAGCATGAAGAGGTAAACGAACACTTCAGTCACAGTCTGTAAAAGAAATCTCTAAAACTGATTGATTGGACTTGCTACGCATGTGTTTCTAGCAGAAGAGAAGTTCGTATTCGTGGCCAAACATCAAAGCGCCAGTTTGTGGCAATCGGGCAGACTGGTCTTCGTGGTGTTCGACCTAAACCTCTGGCTCGGCATCGTTCTATCGGTTTGTACACTCAAAACCTTCATCTATCTATACAGCGGCAGAAAGCTGCCGCAGCTGTTGTTGGCAGTGATAGCAGTAACCTTTACCGGACTGTATCAGTGTCGATTGCTCGCAGAACTACTGCACATGCGACCGGCAGGTCTGTTCAAAGACTGCTGGCAACTAGTAGAGATGGTGGGGACAAAGCAGGTAAAAGTAATCACGAGCGGACCGGGCAACTGGCTCTACCAAGAAATCGAGCATTCCAGTGATCCGTTTTTCAAGCGATTACGACAGGCAATCAGTGAGAATCCGGTGGTTTTCAAGCCAGCCAACCGGAAGCTTATGCAAATGTTGGTGAGGGGAAAGGCAGTACTGCCCATAGGAGACTTGGAAGCCTATGACGTGGTTAGAAGGGCCTGCAATTCGCTGCAAATCATCTCTGGTCAGGACTTGCCCAGTTACCGATCGAGCTACCTGTTCAGGAAGGGAAATGCTTGGTTGCCACGCTTCAATGAAGTTGTGCTCGAATTGCAGCAATACGCAGAGTCAGTGGCAGCAGAGTATATTTCGAAGGTTTTGCGAAGGGCTGAGTGCCAAATGAACAGACCGGCGCTTGGGAAACCGTTCTGCCTAGCACACTTTTCGGGAGTTTTTCTGCTGTTGTTGGTGGTGTGTCTGGGTTCTGGCTTGTTGTTCATCGGCGAGTTTCTCTGCAAGTTGGTTGAAGTCAAAGAAGTCGTTGCTATTTCTTCTGCAGAAAGGAGGAAAGAGAACGGAAGAAAGAAATTGTTCAAAAGATCGCGTAGTAATTAGATGTGGGCTCTGTCTGGCTGCAAATTTGCATACCCATGAGGCTGTCCATTGCACAATCAAGTCCATCTATGAGTGCAACACTATTAAAAAGAAATTTTGTTAGGTGAAAGCCGTAGAAGTTAGACAAGCTAACTTCAGATTTAACTGCATTTATTTTTTCAATGTTTTATTGGTTGACCAGATTTTGCATGCTAGCCTGTTATGACGTATTTTAAGGCATACTATTACATATAAATGCATCTTAGGTTTAACGGTACGTTGCACAGTAATGCTGCTCTGTTAGAGCTGTGCTAACTCCATAATAAATGCGTTCAGTGTCGCGCACAGTTTTTGAAACTTTGATCGATCGCTCTTCCCGACCCTACCTGATCCAAACTGCGACTGGGAAAAGGGTGCAGGAATTAAGAGTCAGTTCGCGAGAGAATCGACCCTTGTTCTTCACAGCTATGTGCAAGTCGAAAAATCGAACTCAGGCCTGGGACCTCCGGTTTGGGGAAGTTGTACCTAACGATGACTTGTGCTAAGCCTGAAGAGCACAGCCCTCTAGGTTCCCTGGTCCGGCAGAGCCAGCCCTCGGAAGCAGGGTAGGCAACCATCAAAATCGGACTGTCAATAGGTCATATTTGACTGAGTGTCACTTGCGATCCAAAGCAGCTAGAACGTTGTGCTTGGTGCCCAACGAATCGCCATGACATGGGCTTTCGTTTGCCGCATAAGTAGTACTGCTTCGCTGTTTCGTTCTCTAACCACGACATCGAATGTGAAAAAATCCGCAAAAAAATTTCATGGTGAAGTTCACTAAATTAGATTTTTCTCGAAAATAAAAAAGGTACCCTCGGGATTTTTTTATATTTTATAGCCCTGTGAATTGCGCTTCTAACGGTGTATAGAAAGTGGCAAAAACGCATGCCTCTGCATATCAAATTTCCACTCAAAGTTCAAAGATAACCAAAAATTCGCTTATTTACCACTATTTAAGCATGTATCCCATGCCTATTTATGTATGTATGTATGTATGTATGTATGTATGTATGTATGTATGTATGTATGTATGTATGTATGTATGTATGTATGTATGTATGTATGTATGTATGGTTGACCCCTCTGCTGGTATTTATGATGGTGTTTTGGAGGCTTGGCGAAGCCAAACATTGTCGAGGGCAGAGTGATTCCAAAGAAAGTATGGGAAAACAAAGGAAATAAAGAAAGGTTCAGTACAACACTGGAATATCATGAAGATCTGCAGTATCAGATCCCAGGGAAAGACTACTGGAAGCCAGTTGGTGTTTCTTTCTACCCAACAGATCAAATCAACACAGCAGAAGCAGAAAATGATCAAGGCGTGCTTGATCCAGAAAGCGACATTGAAGACCCAACACTGGCACAACCTGATCAAGTCCAAATGTCCCAGCAGCGTGTTCAAAGCACTGATGAGTCTGATGATGATGATGAAATGGAAGTTGACAAAACAGTGGTTTTCGAGACTGCGAATGAAAACGAACTTTTTGATTGCCCTGAAGAAGGGTGCAGCCGAAAATACCAGTTTTACGGAAATCTCATCAGACACTCATCTGATGGGTACCAGTGATGAGTCACTATTGATCGCTTCTTCAGTATCAACCTCCCTTTTGAGTTGTTGATGGATGTCATTTGAACTTGTGAAAATATTCTCAAGATTGTTTTGCTGAGCCACATCCTGCATTGTTTGTTGCTCTGGAATCATCTGATGGGTACCAGTGGTATCAGATGATTCCAGAGCAACAAACAATGCAGGATGTGGCTCAGCAAATCTATCAGAACAATCTTGAGAATATTTTCACAAGTTCAAATGACATCCATCAACAACTCAAAAGGGAGGTTGATACTGAAGAAGCGATCAATAGTCAATGCATCGCAGGACATAAGCCATTAGAACCAGGTTGGGCTCTGCGTGAATCTTCACCAAACATTCGCTTTAACTCGAACCAGGTGGCTTGGCTGGATGAGAAGTTTGATGAAGGTCGTACAGACCGAATGAAGCATAATGCTGGGACTCTGGCAAAGGAAATGCTTTATGTTCGGGATTCTAGTGGTTAGCACATGAACTGAAACCTAATCCTAATTATTACATTCATGTTGATACTGAAGAAGCGATCAATAGTCAATGCATCGCAGGACATAAGCCATTAGAACCAGGTTGGGCTCTGCGTGAATCTTCACCAAACATTCGCTTTAACTCGAACCAGGTGGCTTGGCTGGATGAGAAGTTTGATGAAGGTCGTACAGACCGAATGAAGCATAATGCTGGGACTCTGGCAAAGGAAATGCCTTATGTTCGGGATTCTAGTGGTTAGCACATGAACTGAAACCTAATCCTAATTATTACATTCATGTACATATGTACATTCTATCCCGTGTGTCACGGCGGCCCCGGCACCCGTGGAAGCGGTGTGTTTGTGGGTTCGAAACCTGTCGAGGCGATGGGAAGTAGTCGACACAAAGTCCAACCCAGACCATCGAAAGTCAGCAATGGCAAGTAGATAAATGGGAACCAAACCTTAGCTGTCTTGCACACACCGACAGCAAAAGGGGAGGGTTGTTGTTAAGGAGGCTGCCGGACCTTGTGTCTCTTCCTGCTCTATAGCAGTTGGCTACTCCTAGTCCGAAAGGACAAAAAGTTACAACAACAACAGCTTCACTTCGATTCCAGCCAAACGAGTACCTTACGGAGCAACAAATTATGTCCTACTTTTCACGCAAAGCACGCAGTGATGGCAGGGCTACCAGGGCAAGAGGACCTGCACAAAAGCGACAGCATACTCAGAGTAATAGGGACGCAGCAAATTTTCTTCATTGTCTTGTGTTATCTTTTAGTTCCTGAAAATGAAGATGAGCAACTTGACATTGAACAGCCCCAAGATACTGATGAGTACATATACATCCACTGTGATGCTTACATAAACGATCACAACCATGTCAATGTTGAAGACGAATTGTGGCGCAACAGGAATGGGTGATCTGATAAGTGATCCTTGACTGATACATAGTTCAGTGGCGTATCCAGGGCGTGTAGGGTGGGTACACCCACCTTTGCGGCGGAGGTAGGAAGGAAAATTGACTAAAAATCAGAGAAATGAAGGAATTATGTACTCAAACTGTCTAACCATGATCTAAAACTGTCTATTTTATGATCAGAATATCTTTTAAAAGCCATTTTTAGAAGGCTAATTTCTCAAAATTTTCTCGCCCTTGTTGGGCAGGGGCCCAACCAGGCAACTTCAAAAATTTACAACCCCCCTTTAGCAAAATCCTGGATACGCCATTGATGTAGCTTAGTTTGGTCATTTCTCACTATGAAATTCATTATCAGTTTCTAATGAATCAACTTCCTACTAAGCATAATTATACATACATACATACATACATACATACATACATACATACATACATACATACATACATACATACATACATACATACATACATACATACATACATACATACATACATACATACATACATACATACATACATACATACATACATACATACATACATACATACATACATACATACATACATACATACATACATACATACATACATACATACATACATACATACATACATACATACATACATACATACATACATACATACATACATACATACATACATACATACATAAATAGGCATGGGATACATGCTTAAATAGTGGTAAATAAGCGAATTTTTGGTTATCTTTGAACTTTGAGTGGAAATTTGATATGCAGAGGCATGCGTTTTTGCCACTTTCTATACACCGTTAGAAGCGCAATTCACAGGGCTATAAAATATAAAAAAATCCCGAGGGTACCTTTTTTTATTTTCGAGAAAAATCTAATTTAGTGAACTTCACCATGAAATTTTTTTGCGGATTTTTTCACATTCGATGTCGTGGTTAGAGAACGAAACAGCGAAGCAGTACTACTTATGCGGCAAACGAAAGCCCATGTCATGGCGATTCGTTGGGCACCAAGCACAACGTTCTAGCTGCTTTGGATCGCAAGTGACACTCAGTCAAATATGACCTATTGACAGTCCGATTTTGATGGTTGCCCACCCTGCTTCCGAGGGCTGGCTCTGCCGGACCAGGGCACCTAGAGGGCTGTGCTCTTCAGGTTTAGCACAAGTCATCGTTAGGTACAACTTCCCCAAACCGGAGACCCCAGGGCTAAGTTTTCACGATGGCCGATTTTTCGACTTGCACATAGCAGGGTCGATTCTCTCGCGAACTGACTCTTAAGTTCGCAAAACTAAATTTTAATATATATGATTTCCGACTGTTTTTCACTTTCCAGAGCTCTCCCGGTTGATTATGTAACTGATCAGGCTTCATTGTGTCAGAGAGAGAGAGAGAGTTCAGCTGTGCAATAAAAGTTCGGAAAAACACTCGGCGTTGTCTGTCTAGAGATGGTGGGGACAAAGCAGGTAAAAGTTATCACGAGCGGACGGGGCAACTGGCTCTACCAAGAAACCGAGCATTCCACCAGTGATCCGTTTTTCATTAAGTAGAGCGGCGTTTCCTACATATAAGTGCGGACCGCCTGAAGACTCGGTCACGATCTATCAAGTGCGAGCATTCATATCAAGGTTTGTACTATATCCAATTAAACCTATGCAAATTTGTACGAATGTACAGTACTGCAGTGTGGTGCACTTTTTATCTAGGTAACTAGGTATACCTAGTATTACCTAGTTACTATTCGGGAAAGTACCTAGATTTACTTTGCCTAGTTGCTGGTTACTCTATTTTACCTAGTTTTACTTTACCTAGTTTTAAATCCACATAACTAGGTACTTCTAGGTAGAACAAGTTTACCTAATTTGATATTTTCAGTTTTACGTGGTTTTTCCAGTCAGCAAACCTTCAAATTTCCGGCTTTCCCGCAATTACAGTGGCCCAGAGAATGAATTTCTGACTTATTTGATCAATAAAATTCAAATATTTACTTGAAATGTGTCAAATTTCGTAAATTTTAACTCCACTAACTTTATCTATGTTCTATTGAACCAAAAAATATATTTTGACTTGATTTCGAGCGTTTTAGGTTTACCTAGTATTACCTAGTTTTTCTGGGCTTTACCTAGTATTACTTTACCTAGTTTCTTAGCTGAGAACTTTACCTAGTATTACTTTACCTAGTTTTTTAGGTGACAACATTACCTAGTATTACTGTGAGAGTTTTAATAGTTTACATAATTAGATGGCCACGGACGGCCTTGAGGAGTGAAGTGGCAGAAATGTGGTAGAACTGGTTTAGTGTAAAGTAGAACGAATGTCTTTATTTAAGGCCGCTGTGCCGGCAATAGACGCAGTTAGACTGTCTGACCAGATACTGGAAAGGAGTTCTTTATATACTTAGTAAAACCTATTACCAGAGGAAAAATCTCTATTCTACAACACAAAGCAAGCGGTTACAACTGGTGACCGCACAGGGAGAAGAAGTAGTACAACTACAAAAAGAAGAAGAAGTGTTCCCACCCCCCTTTATTTTACTGTATACTGAAGTCCCCCTTATCCCCCAGAAGACATCGATGCTGTAAAGAAGGAGGAGAAGAAATTCAGAAGAGACCACACAATTGATCACCTCGGAGAAGGTCCAATTAGCTCAAGAACAAGAAGCCAGACAGCTAGAAGAGGAAGAAGAATGGAAGAAGCCCAACAACCATTAGCGGAGGCGTTAGCAGCTTTGAATACGTCGATAACATCCAACAACGAGACAAACACTGCATTGGTACGACAAATAAAGACGATGACAACTTCTCATATAGCCAGTCCACACACGAAGATCCCAATTTTCACAGGAGACAGAGATGTTAATTTAAAGGAGTGGTTCGACAACTATGATAGAATTTTCACTACAGAAGGTTTGGATGAGCAAACAAGAGCCCAGAAGTTACCAGCTTTCTTGGATGGATATGCAAAGGAGGTTTACAGAGACTTAGAAGCAGACTTGAAAGAAGATTACGAAGCTACTAAAGCAGCCTTACTAGAAGCATTGGAACCACCTAACGTCAGTTATTTTTTCGAGAATGAATTAAGAGCAAGGAAACAACAGGCTAACGAGTCGGTAGTGAAGTTCTACGCCGCCTTGATAGAATTAGGAAGAGGAGCTTATCCAGACGAAGCAGACTGCAAGCGATTTTTACTCTACCCGTTCCTACAAGGATTGAAGAAGTCTTTAAGAGACAAAGTCAACTTAAGCAGACCCAATTCGCTAGGAGAGGCATTGGAAAATGCAAGATATTTCGAGAATCAGGAGTTATTAGAAGCTGGACAGCTCCCCTTTAATGCAGGAGTGTATGCCGGATTTGCGAAGTCTACCCCTACCTTAGGAGAAGAAACAAGTAGTGCTAGAAGCCCGCCATCAGCTACGTCAGCAGCCCCTGTCACGGAGAAACTGGTCGACCTTCTAGGCCGCACCTTCGAGTCACTTCAGAAGTACAATCATCAATCAACACAGCGCGGTGGCGCATTTTTACGACCTGCTGCCCCAGCAGTTCATCCGCAAAATCGTGTCTCCAGGGCACCGATCCCGCGTGCCACTTTTTCGACATCAACAGGCGCAGACCGTTTTGCGTGGGCCGAAGATGGACAGCCCATTTGTCACCTTTGCAAAAGACGAGGTCACACAAAATGGGCTTGCCGATTACGATTTAATCAACCAAGGCCAACCGCTCCTTGGCCCAGAGGCCCCGTCAGATTTAATCAGACACCAACATCTTCTTCAATGTCTAATTACACTGCCCCAAGACCACCTTACACTGCTGGCAGAGGAACACGTGGCAATTACACTTACAACAGAAGTAGAGGAAGAGGACGTGGCTACGCTGTAGCTAGTCAACCCAGAGAAACGACATATCAGCAAAGTGATTACATGGAACCTTACCCTTTCGAAGAAACGACTTGGCAAGAAATGCAAGAAAACTTCTACCAATCACCCCCTTACCCAGAAGAATTTCCCACGCCATCAAGTTTCCAAAGGGAGGAAGCTTCAAGCTGGCCTCAAGAGAAGCAACGAACACCCGATCCCCAAGAAGCGGAAATGGTTAAAGAAATTGCTGAACTAAAAAAACTCATGATCGGCGATGACAACCAATCAGGATATGTATGTGGTTTACATGCCACTCCCAAGAGGACAAAGCACTCAGCTAATCAAAGCCACCAGGAAGGCACAACACGCAAACCTAAACCTGAAAGCCACCAAGTCAGTTCATCCACTCTACCCCGGACAAAGAAACCCTCATCTCTGGGACCCAACACCCATTCTAAAAGCCCTGTGCTAAACAGTGATGCTTTCAAGAAAGAACTGGAAAAAGCCACAAAAGCTCGAAGACAAAGTCTGGAAATTAAAGAAAAACGAAGCTCAGCAATCAGCCATGACTTTGTAGTGGATGAGTATGGTTTTGGAATTGAAACTGACCCGCTAATACCTGTGTCAACGAGGCCAAAGTCCAAGAGTCAATCACCCAAAAATAAACTACCCCGCTTACCAGAAACAGCTGTCACTCCTGATCCACAAGCATGCAGTGGTTCAATGGAGTCTGTCAACAGCTTATGGTCGGACAAAGAAGAATTTGAACAACTGTGCGATGAGTTAGAACATTCTGGGGAACAGACAACAATGGCAGAGGTTGAACAGACAGAGACAAAATTAAGTAACGAAAAAAGAATTCGGTCTGCATCAAGTACGGGGTTAAGGATTCCCTGTAAAACGGAACAAAGTGAAGATGGAATTCGGTTTGCGCCAAGTACTGGGTTAAGGATTCCCGGTAAAACAGATGTATAGAGAAAATCGATGATGAATTATCAGATGAACCAAAGATTGGCCAAAGTGTACGGTGCATTCCAAGTACAGGATGCGTTCCCTGTAATACAAAAATTGAGAAAAGAGTACGGTGCAGTCCAAGTACAGGATGCGTTCCCTGTAATAAAGTTTACCGGTCGGGAGACACCGAAGGGCCAGAAGTTCTCCAAAAAGTTACTCAATCTTGTCAACCCAGCCAACCTTCAAGTGAAGAGCTCTCAGAAACAACTGCAACATCGTCGCACCAAACTAAGGAAGAAACATCTGACCTAACCTCTGAACCAACACAACTTCCAGATGCAACACCAATAACCATTCTGGACCAGATAAGTACCACCGACCCAGCCAACTTTCTAAAAGACACCAAGCTAGCGGAAGTAAATCAACACTTTCAAGTCTTTGACAAAATGGAGCACATTGGCAAGCTACCATCAGAAATCTTTTCCCTACTCAGCTGGTTACGAAATTTGCGGCATCAGACAAACCAATCACTTCACAAACAGAAAACAACCACATCCCCTTCAAATGAAGCCCCCAATCTGTTCTACTTCTTTGAAAACACAGCAGAATGGGGAGACAAACAAGTCATTCAACATCTAGAAGACCTGATACAAAGAAACCCTACAAACATTCTTTTGCTCATAGGGGAGATGCTGCTGGCCATTCCAACAATAGAAGCCATGGGCAAAATCACTGGTGAAGCAAAAGATGGATTTATTATTCAACTGGAAAGCCCTCAAGATGTCTTCAAAGCAATCAATCAAGGAGTCCAAGTTAGCCCTGCAGAAGACCTGCTGTATTTACCGAGAAAGACGACCCAAGCTTTTGGAATTCTAAGAAAAGATGAACGCGTCTGGTTCAAAGCTGAAAGAAAATGGGAACCAGAAGTAAAAGTTGAAATGACCGACTGCCAGCCAAGAATACATAGAAAATGCCATTGGAACATTGTAAAGATAAGAAAAGTCAGTCCTCCAAAGTCGCAACGTCCAAGAAGCCAAATATTAGATGGTAAACTTCAAGCTGAATATCGAAATGCCTTGCTACATCCGAAGACCCCAGAACCACCAAGAACACTCATGATAGCTCGTTTATCACAACATGCATATTTGCCTCAGCATATGGACTCAGGAGCCAGTGGATATGACCTTGCAGTAGCCCACAACTATACTGTCTCTCCTTCTCAAGTAGCAGTGTGTTACACAGACCTCCAAATTCAGATACCTTCTGGCTATAATGGAAGATTAGCCTCACGTTCCAGTATAGTAACACAGTACAATGTGCATGTCGAAGCAGGTACTATTGACAGCAGTTACCGAGGAAATCTAGCAATTGTTCTGGAAAACAGAGGTCACAACGTGTTTTTCGCACAAGCCGGAACCAGAGTCGCCCAGCTTATTTTGGAGAAAATAGCAACCCCACCAGTGGAAGAAGTGTTTCCAGTAGACCCCCAAGTCACCAATCGAGGTATTCACGGTTTTGGATCCACCGGACAATACACTGGTCAACTATGCCCAAGAGATCCAAGAAGACCACGAAATCCTGAACCAGTAACCAGCAGTCCACCTTCAAGACGACACACTTCACCTCAAAGGACAGCTCGATCAAATCCACTTACCAAACTATGCTGTCTATCTTCTATAGTCCTGTATCTCGTCTTAGCAACATGTTTCCCAGGAGCCCTTGCTAATTTCAAAGCTCCACAACTTATGGTATGCCAAACCCATGAAGGTTCAACCCTGTGGCAAGTTCCAAACCCATTAGAATGCAACGTTAGAGTTCCAGATGACCCAAATGAACAGCCGAAAAAGGTAATGGTCAAACTGTTCAAGAGGAACCATGTGCAGTACAAAACGGATGCTACAGTGTGCAGGAAAACTCAAACCACTGTTTGGACCTTCAACTACTTCATGAATGTGAACCACATCAAGAAAGAAGAAAGCCACAATGTTCCAGTCACAGGACAAGAATGCCTACGAATGGAGAGATGGCATGAATGCAAAGAAGGCAAAATGACGACCACAGGAGATCTTTGGCAAACCCACAATGATGTGCATTACAAGTACACAGGCGGATTCTTCTCTTGTTGTCACTGGGCAAGTTGGTCAGCAACCAATTGCTTCAAATATGACGCAGTAGTTTGGAAACGGCATGGCATCAGATCTTGGGAATCTTCAGCAGGCTCAGTCACCCACTGTGAATTTGAAAAAGGAGAGTGTGCCTTGAGAGATGGAACATACTTAAGATGGAGAAAAGACCCTAAGGAAAAATGCGAATTTTTGCCCTTCAAATCAATAAAAGGTGAACTAATTGGCCGTAATTTCTTGTCAGAAGATGCAACCCTTGCTTTAACATGGGAAATCAAGCAAACCCTTCAAGATTGTGGAAAACAGCTACAAATGTCAGAACAAGGACTGGCATTTAAGTTTGTGTCAGCAGCTGAGTATCAAATGGACTTGCAACAGCAAGAAGCCCCAGTTTTAACCTTACGCCAACGAGAAACAACTCTTAAACCGACCTCCTCAACCAGTATTTTACCGGAAATCACCACTGCAAAAAGAAGTAGTGCTAGTACAATACCTCAATCTACCTTAAAAACACCACTAAAGACTTACAAATCTTCACAGAAAAGAAAGCCTATCAACAAGCGAAAGAAGCTGAAGTATAAGAAGAATCAAAGAGTTACCAGAATCCCTCACACTACCAAAAGCACTACTC
>JASANB010007723.1:0-26027 GCA_030248155.1 Sabatieria punctata | reverse complement strand
ACAGCATACATGTAACAGCTCCGGGCCGACCTGGGGGGAGGGGGGTAGGGGGGGGTTTTTTCCTCAGGTGGGGGGTCGAGGGGGGGTTTCGCCCAGGTGGGGGGTCCCAAATTTCAAAAAGCTCCAAACCGCCTAGAAATGCGTTTTTAGCACGTTTTTTTCAGTAAGGATGCTAAAAATCGCTATTTTAAGCTGCCAAATAGCGTTTTAAAGCTAAAAACAAGCAAAAAATGACAAAAAGAGCTTCCAAAAACAGCGATTTTTCTTAAATATCAGCGGTGGAAGCGCCAAATTCGGTTTCCAAAGGCTTTTCAAGTGAATTTTAGGCTAAAAATTAGTGATTTCTGACCCAGTTTGTTAATACTGGAGCCACCACTAGTACTTGTATTTTTTGGTCGGGGGGGGGGGTCCCTTAACCTGTCTCGGGGGGGGGGGGGTGAGGGGGGGGGTTTGGCCTTTCCAGCAGGGGGGTAACCCCCCCAAACCCCCCTAGTACATGTATGATGTACAGGGTGTGCCAAAAAAAAACAACCCAGCAGATTTTACGCTGTAGCAACCGCAAATTTCAACCGATTTGAATGAATCCTTTTTTAAATGAAAGGTAAATAAATTCTTAAAAGATTCCTGAAATTTTCATTAATGTACTCGGCTTAGTTCCTGAGATATTGGCTCTCAAAATCAAAACAGTAATTTTGGCAGTGAACAAGAGGGATTTTTCTATTATTCTGCACTTCGTAATAAAACGGATTCCTGCTACTGCTAAGGGGTATTGGAGGCTTTACAGCTGACTCAGAAACTCGGTTTACTTCAACACTAAAGTATCATTAGCCCCAGCGGTAGTAATCTGCTTTATTATGAAATGCAACAGAATCGCTCTTGTCCTTTGCCAAAATCTGTTTCGACTTAGAAGGTAAATATCTCAAGAACTAAACTGTGTTTTGACTTTGAGGACAAATATCTCAGGAACTAAGAAGGCTATCTTAATAAACGGTAAATCAATCTTTCAAGAATTTATTTATCTTTCATTTAAAAAAGGATTCATTCAAATCGGTTGAGATTTGCGGTTGCTACAGCAAAAAATCTGCTGGGTTGTTTTTTTTTGGCACACCCTGTAGTATTGTATAAAAAAAGTAAAAGCTAGTAAGTAAGTAGTAAAAGCTATGAAAAAGAAAATGTTTAAATTTTTAATGTAAACTACCATTTTGGCAGAAAGATGAACTGGGTCGAGTTTTCCTTGTAATATAGTTGCACCAAAATCTTCTTAGGCACCTAAAAAAACGTTGACGTTTTCGATGATACCAAACCCCACTCCTGCAACGTTTTTCTGACGTTCAACCGACTACCCCAGCCCCTCTCTAAACGTTGTAGTTTATGGACAGCTCCAAATAAAGATGCACCTTGTCATTTATACAGGCTAGCTGAGCCTGAAGCATATGAGCGGAAATTGCGGAAACTCTGAGGGGCAGCGCTTGGGTCCTCTCTGAGATTTCAGGTTATCACCAACATTTGGCTCACTTCTAATCTGACCGGCTGATGAATTTTTCAGAGAATTTTTTCATTTTTTAAATTATTCTTGTTAGTATACATTAAAAGCATATATGGGCAGGAAAAATCCGGAGGGGGGAATGGAGACGTTGGGGGGTCCAGAAAAAAGGCCAAAAAACGCCTATTTGGCTTAAATAAGCGAAAATTTTCTCCCTCCAGGGGGGGGTGGGGGAGGGGGGTATGGCCGGGCGAGGGGGTGGTATTGGCCAGCGAGGGGAGGGGTATACCCCCACACCCCCGGCCCATGTATGATTAAAGAGGTCTTCCCCACCCAAAATTGGCCTGGATTGGGCCCTCTGCGATCATCGCCCTCCACCAGCAAGAGCCGGGCCGGCTCTGCCCGTTTAGGATTTTCGGCACGCCTGACCGGGATCAATTTTTGAGAGGCGGGCTGGGCCGGCCGTGTGGGGCATGCACAGCAGAAATTTTAGAGCGAAATTAAAATTAAGCACAAAATAGAAATACACACTCGTTTTTCTGTTTTAAAATGCTACTTTTGAAAGCTTAACTTTAATTTTAGCTTTCAATTTGAGAATTCAGACCAAATTTTCAAAACTTTAGTTAGACAAAGCAAAAACCAATGGGCCGGGCTGGATTTTGATGCCGGGTGGATATCCCTCTGCTGAAAGGCCTGCTGGGCCTGGCCGAGCCCAAAAAAACGTGCCCATGGATGCTACCTTATTCCATGGTGGGGGCATATGGACCTAGAATCGATCCATAGAACAGAAAACAACTGGCGTTAGTAAGCCATAAGCGCAACACAAGATCCACACGACTCAGACGCATTCAGCAGTGCCGTGGCGATTGCCTTTGCGCGGGTGTAGTTATTGGCTAGTTGGGCTTTGGAGCTAAAAAGTTGATATCCTGTTCTTTACATATTGGATACTGACTCCAATAACTACACCTTTATTCATATATCCACTATTGTGATAGGGGATACTTTGCAGAGATTCATATATTTCGACGTCAGGTCATGCGCACAGTATGTGCATATGGAAAGAAGACTCTGTTTCACTTCACAGCATTGTTGAAGCCGAAACAGTATGAAATTGCATTTGGACCACTTTGGTACAGACCGCCTAAATAATGGGCCACTTTGATCGGGAGATACCAACGACGCACCGGTCTACTGTATGCTTGCTGCATTATTTTTAAGCTAACAAACGATAAAAAACCGCCTAATTAGTGAGGAAAAGCCTTAGGTATTGAATTTACCGTTTTACTTTTCTATTTTTCCGAGCTTTTCGCCAAATTTAAAGCTTGCGAGCCGAGCTCGAGCGAGCTTGGAGCTGCGCACAAACGAGCTGAAACGAGCTGACCTAAACAGAGCTCTCACAATCGAGCCGAGCCGAGCCGCAATTTTTACGCTCGTAAACATCTCTACAGCCCATGTGCGCATAGCTTCTAATCTCTGTCTTTTATCATCTGGTCGGACATACAATTTAAATTAGGATTTACTGTCTCCACGCAGAATATAAGCTACTGTGTGCTACGTAAACTATGCCACTGATCTTACGCAGCGCTCAACGCTGGAGGGAGGGAAAAATAAAGAAAAAAAGAAAAATATTTTTTATCGGATTCAATCAGAGGAATGAGCTGGTTGAGTGAGGAATCATTGCATTCGCATAATACACGCAGTCAAAAAAGTCATTTTGTACTTGGAAGGGGCTAGGCTGGCTAACAACTCTTTTTTTATTATTTTTATTCGTTTCTTCACTTCGGTCGGCGGCAGCAGTGCAGAGTAGGAGAGAGAAAGGAGTGGTTAGGTAATAGGAGCAGCTAAGCTTGATTGGAATCCTAAGGTAATACGTCGCCTTCCTAAAATACCTATTCTGCTTGTTCTTTTGCATTTTTCATGTTCGCGATCTTCGTCGTTAAATTTTTTTACTCCGAAAACAACAACGGAAAATAGCGAGGTTATTCTTAATTTCACGATCACGAAGACCGGCCTCGCGCGTCTATGCGGTAGCTGATGTTCTGTTAATTTGAAATTGATTTGGATTCACACTACCCTCTTTTCAGAGATTACAAGCCTAAGTAAGTAGAATACGCTTTAGTCTGAGATATTTAATGCAACTAACCGATCAATAGTCTTTCTTCGTGGGAAACCGCTGCGCTAGATTAACTGCTTTGCTTGAGAATTAAATGGCATTACCTACACAATGGAACCACTCCATAAACTGATTTGTGTATGCTGCCTGATT
Source organism: Sabatieria punctata (assembly GCA_030248155.1). Classification (NCBI taxonomy): domain Eukaryota; kingdom Metazoa; phylum Nematoda; class Chromadorea; order Araeolaimida; family Comesomatidae; genus Sabatieria; species Sabatieria punctata. The sequence goes on along the minus strand of JASANB010007723.1, from coordinate 22,278 downwards.
CTGTTTGTACCGCATTGTTACCTTGGCAAACAATAGAATCGTCATGTCTACTGGACTGCTAGGCTATTCGCTGAACCATCCTTTTATTCTTTTCTTACCACTAAAATCAGCAAACATGTGCAAAATCTGGTTGAACGGTCTTTCTATCCTACTATTGCTCCGTCCAGGCATAGCAGGTAAGCAAGGTACCAGCAGTTTAGTTGCAAATACAGTAGGAACCGGATATTTGCCCAGATCGTAATTAGTCTCAGCCATCCCAAATTTTATCTAAATAAACGCCTGAGGGCGGTAATTTGGAAACTATGTAATTTGCCCTGAGAGAGTTTTGGAGGTCATCAAAACACGATTTCTACAAAACACTGACTGCCTGAACATCTTACTGACGATAGATATGGATCCTCAAGTTGAAACAGCCATTAGTCCGGTTTACAAGCCTTAAGACCTGCGTGCCTTTCTTTCTAATGCAAAAAATACTTGGATTAAAAACCAGTACATTGCATGATCGAGGTTTTGTAGAAAAAAGGTTTAGACATTCTCAATAAATTTACTCTGATTTTGAACTGATCATACATACTGAAACGGGAGAGCACTTTACTTACAAAACAAACAATGACAGAAGGGTTAGATCAGTGGTTGTTATATACAAATCCGTTTCATCACTCCCCCAACAGGCGAGTGTCTACCGGGCCGCCGCTGTGCCTGACAATCGCCATGACTCTGAGTGATGACCGCTTGGCGTCAGCTGATCCGCACCTCCAAACATCTGCTCTACGTTGACGCCATGGTGACTCCGTCTCGCGCGGGCGACACTCCCTCCTTGCTGCGCCTTGGCTCTGATCTGGCGCCTTGTCATTGGTGACGCGCGCTTCCATCTCTCGGCGAACGAACGCAAACGCGAAAACACTCTTCTCTCCCCTCTTCTCTTTCTTCTCTTCCGCTGCCTTCGTCTTCTCTTCCTTTTTCTCTTGATCTTTCTTTTCTTTCTCATCATTTTCCTTCTTCTTCTTGTTGCCTTTCCTCTGTTACCATTACCTGATGTCGCGTCAGCTGGCTCGATATCCGCCGGAACGGTTACCTTCTGAACGGTTGTCTTCTCTCGTGCCAAACGGGAACGGAGGTTGTGGGTCGTTGACGTTGTCACTGGGGACTCGCGAGGTTGAGAAAGGGAGTGGATGAGCTCACGGAAAAAACGGTCGTTGATGATCTGGTGCTGTTGTAGAAGCTGAATTCGTTCGTCTTGAAACTGGAGGAGCAAGCGTAGGAGCGACATGGAACTTGGTGGACTGGGCTGCGGGCGACTACTCCCCTGGGAAGGCGGAGAACTGAGTGGTGGTGCTTGGACGTGGTAGTGGTAGGAGGTTGAGACGAACGATGGAGTAGTGGTCGTGGTACACATGGAACTTGGACTCGGTGGTGGTGGGACTTGGTGGGCTCGGTGGGCTTGGTAGACGGTGGGCTTGAATGGGCTTTGCTTTGCTTTGTAGCAGAGGTGGAACGTGGGTAGTAGAACACAACACAACAAACAAGTTTCGGTCTCGGCACCAAAATGAAACGGGAGAGCACTTTACTTACAAAACAAACAATGACAGAAGGGTTAGATCAGTGGTTGTTATATACAAATCCGTTTCAATACTAGGGCCCGACCGGATACAAATTTCTACCGGATCCGGATCCGGATACGCCCATATCCGGCCGGATCCGGATCCGGATATGCCGGATATCATTATTCAACTTAAAATTTTTTAGAATGCAATAAAACACATATATGTATATGTACATTTCTTTGTTCTATAACAGTTTATTCAAAGCAACATCTAATAATTGTAGTTCAAACTATGGTTGGATGATATCGGGTTTTTGCGATGCATGTGATATTGCATTTGAATATATGCATGCAATCTCTAGTGCATATTGATATTGCATATATCATATGCATGCAAAAATTAGATATGTACATATTTTTTGCATATTTGCATATTTTATCACTGCAGCTAGAAATTGATAACTGGACGATTTCCAAGCATTTTCGAGTTTGATCGGAATGTCTATGCAATCTTTAGCATTTATTAGGCATACCTATTTTACAGATACAGACCTCATCTGGAAAAAACAGAAGGGGAAACACAGTTTCGCATGAAAGTTCAGCTCATTTCGTAATTTTTAGATAAAAATGGTTGATATCACAGACTTTTGGCTAAGTTATTGTTTGCATGTTTAAATTTGTTCTCTCTAATGTGGTATACTTAGCCGACCTTTTGGTAGACCTGTCCTAGTTTTACAAACTAAAAACTTATGAATTTGAAAAATCTCAGTTGAGATTTCCATTCTTTGCGAGTTGAGTTTAGAGTTTCAAGCCATTCATCTCCATTCTGCAACTGAAAAGAGACGCTTTGATCTCTGTAAAGTACAGATTTACAGTATAAACTTGCCTCAATAATAGCTAGTTTTTTATTTTAGATTTTATATTTTTAATTAAATGAAAAATTAGCAAAAACAAGGCGACTATCCTAAACATAGAAATCCAGCCTGCTTGGCTGTTTTGTGATGTTCATTGTATCACATTAGTATTATTATTTTTGTCAAGAGTTTGTTTTGGCCAAGTCCTAGCCTGCTCGCCTTCTGTAGCTTGGAGTTATGCCCTTCCGAAATGAACTGACCCGAATTTTCAGATGTCAATTTTGAACGTCAATATCTCAAGAACCCTTCATCGGATCTTTGCCAAATTTTGCAAGTTAACCAATCTTTATATGGACTTAAGAACCTGAAGAGCTCAGCTTTTTCACACAACCGGTTAAAATCTGGCAGATTTTTACTTTTAGTCAAGGCCGATAGGAGCACTCAAATACTTCCTGGCAAGCTGAAAAACTGTTTTAGAACCATACAACTGCCGCATTTAACAAACATTGGGTCGAATGCAATATTTATGTTCAAAATACTTTAAAAATTACGTTTTCTCATCTGTGACTGATATCCGGCATATCCGGCAGGTAATATCCGGATCCGGTACCGGATCCGGATATGGTCATATCCGGCCGGATCCGGATCCGGATCCGGATATCCGGTCGGGCCCTATTCAATACATACGAAAAAATTGATACATGTAACAGGTTATCCTCCGAAGAAGGAGCGGGTTGGGGGGTCTGGCGCCTGCAGGGCTGTCCGAGCCGAGCTCAAATTCCAGAGAGCGAGGTTGGGCACTAAAAAACGCTCAAAAATCGCACTTTTTCGGCTAAAACTCGTCAAAAATCGCTAATTTGGGCTCAACTACAGCTAAAAAGTTGTTGTTTTACAGGCAATTTTGGTAATCTTGTGTCTGAAATTGAAAAAAAAACAAAATTTGCTAAAAAAATTAGTTGCCAGAAAAATCGGAGCGGGTGGGAGGTCCCCATCCGGGGGTCTGGCCTAAGTCGAGTGAGGGGAACACCCCAGACACCCCTGTTTGGTTTCCATGTATGGTCTGAAAGTAGCATAAAAACGCTATTTAGGATTTCTAGCCCTACAAAAACCCTATTGCGGTTGAAGGAGATCTGAAACCTTATTCTAGGGCGCTATTATCCGATTCGGATACAGCGATACTATCCCTCACTTAGTTGGAACGGAGGGCTTCTCTTCTATTCAGCACTGTGATCAGTTTTTAGGCTTCTACATACAGTAGGTTCGGCATGAATGAACCTTAGGATGAAGTTAGACTTACTTTAGATTCAATCTTACTTTAATTAAGTTAATAAGGTATGTTTCCGCTAATGTCCTACAATTGCCGAATGTTTTCTCAGAAAATCTGTAACTTGCCATCGTAGCATCTCATGTTTTCGTATTGAAAAACCATATAAGTCTAATCTGTTTGTGGTTCTTCCAGTGTAGTAGTCGCTTTCTCAAGTGGCGGACTTAGCAACAACTTTTTTTACCTCCGCAACAATTAATTAAATAACAGAAGAAGAATACCGATCGTCAGGTAGCCAGACGGAGAGAAAGTGAGAAACAGAAAACAATAGCGAGCGGCGCAACTGATCAGGCGGCCTCCTAAACGCTACAAGTACAGTGCATGGCGTGTACACGATGATAGATTAAACAGCGAGTGGTGTGTACTAAACTTACTGACGCAGCTACACTGGTGACGCCATACACATCAAAGTCTATGTCAAGTAGGGTAGCTAGAAACAAACGGGTCTAAGAAAATCGAAAAATTTTGCACAAAACAGAAACCGAGTGGATTCTAAATGACCATTGTACAATTGTATATGTCAGGGTTTAGGGTGCCCAAAGAGCGCCCTGGGTCCAGTAGTGAATGGTAAACTGAGGTCCAGCTCAACCGATGCCATCGTTCCAAATTCGGGCAGTGTCAGACTGGTCTGTGACCCTGGCTACTTACCTGGAAAGGCAGGAGTGACGTTAGAATGTGAAAATGACAAATGGAAGGGAACCGTCACTCAATGCTATGCCGAAGAATGCCGACGACTGAGTTTATTCGGTTTTCTGCCAAAACACGCTATATTCAGTGTCAGTAAGAATGATGATGGCTACTCCCCAGTTGCTCATGGATCGAAGGCAAACTTAGCATGCATCCCTACATACAGATTGAAGGATGTCACAGATGACAGTTATGTTGAAGACTCTGGTCTGAGCATTGAATGCCATTTTGGAACTTGGGTGGGACGGCCGGCTGACGCTACCAAATTTGTGTGCGAAAGTATGGATTTTTTATAGAACAGTTACACCCCTTATTGTCGACTAAGATTAAGATTTTGACCCATACATTTGTACATGTACGTACTGTACGTAGTTGAGAGTTTTGAGGTTTTTAGCCCCCTAACGCCCAATTTTTGGTAAACTCTCCCTACCGGATTCTGCTGGGTTTCCGAACCTTACTTTTGGTTAAAATAAAAAGTACAAAAATTGAGGATATTCAGAATATTTCTAGCGACCAAAATAGTGGTTCAAACTTGTTTTCAAACCGAAATTGCGGTTACAGAAGTGCTAAACAGGGTTTCAAGATTTGTATACCCTAATTAGCGTTTTAAAAGCCATAAATAGTTAGTATTAAAGATGGCATATTACTTGAAGCAATAATTTTGGTATCAGGAACTCTAATTAGGCTTAGAGCCTCTGAAACTGTAATGAAAACAGTAAATAACGAAAAAATAAAGTAGTCAAAAAGTAATCTAAAACTCTTTTTTTTGTCGAAAGTCCCACTCGCAAACGAGAAATTCGATTTTTAAAAGAAGGGTTCTCTGGAATTTAGCGTCAAATCTCTTAGTCCTTTGCAGGTTTTAAACAATCCATCAAGGAGTATTAGTATTACCAACATCCGGTCTCTAGGTACTGTTGTTTGGTATCTCTATTTTCCGTTTGTATATTGTACTGAAAATGCAAATTTTTGTTGGTAGATTTTCAGTCAGAAATGTTAAGAAAATCGAATCTCTCAATGTCTGCTGCTTTAAAACTTGGAAATCGAGTTACTTAGGTCATTTGAAGGCTTTATGAGGATATCTACTGTTTATTACTGCAGTAAAAACACAGAAATTTTGAGTTTCTGTTCGAAATTTTATCGACTTTTGCTGAGCAAACACACTAACACAAAAATACACATTTTGAGTACTGGTTGTGTATGGTAATGTGTATCGGGATTTTCAAAGTGTATGTGTACATATGTGTATACACATTCAAAAACAATGTGTATTTATTTTTGTGTATGGTAAATGTGTATGTGTATACACAAACAACAGCTAGGGGCACTATTGACGGTCTTTCTCAATTTAATTATATTTTTACTTTACTATTAGCTCTTAATTTTACTTTTTACTATTGGTCTCATGAATACTAGATTGTGACAGGGAACAACTACCGTGTTTATTCCAATAAGCCAACTATTCCAATAAGCCGCGCCCTCCAATAAGCCACGTCTCTAGAGCATTCTGAAAGAAATAAGCGGCGCCCTCTAATAAGCCGCGCACGGCTTATTAGAAACTAGCTTGTCATATGAAAATCCTGTGAACCAGAGCGAATCCTACTGCCAGACAACCTTGTAAGGCATGAATGAAGTATAAAACTACAAGAGAACTAAATCTTTCAGAGTTTCTACAGAAGTTTTGGTGAAAATAATACCCCAAACCTACGGTTTGGGCATTTTGTGATACCCAAAATCAAGGTGAAATAAAATAAATAAGCCGCGCCCTCTAATACAGTCAGGCACTTAACGCCGTTTATGGTACCGGTACCGAGGGTAGTGGTACCATATATGGTACCCCCACGTTCGGGGCCTGTGGTGGCACCATATATGGTACCACCACTCCACTTACTCGAAGAGGTACCATATTTAGTGCCGGTACCATATATGGTACCACCACGCTCGGGGACTGTGGTGGTACCATATATGGTACCCCTACCTTCGAGCACTGTGGTGGTACCATATATGGTGCCGGTACCATATATGGTACCACCACTCCACTTACTCGAAGAGGTACCAAATTTAGTGCCGGTACCATATATGGTACCACCACGCTCGGGGACTGTGGTGGTACCATATATGGTACCCCTACCTTCGAGCACTGTGGTGGTACCATATATGGTGCCGGTACCATATATGGTACCACCACTCCACTTACTCGAAGAGGTACCATATTTAGTGCCGGTACCATATATGGTACCACCACGCTCGGGGACTGTGGTGGTACCATATATGGTACCGGTACCATATATGGTGCCGGCACCTTATATGGTACGTACCATATATGGTACCGGCACCATATATGGTACCCCTACCTTCGAGCACTGTGGTGGTACCATATATGGTGCCGGTACCATATATGGTACCACCACTCCACTTACTCGAAGAGGTACCATATTTAGTGCCGGTACCATATATGGTACCACCACGCTCGGGGACTGTGGTGGTACCATATATGGTACCGGTACCATATATGGTGCCGGCACCTTATAGGGTACCGGTACCATATATGGTACCGGCACCATATATGGTACCCCTACCTTCGAGCACTGTGGTGGTACCATATATGGTGCCGGTACCATATAAGGTGCCGGTACCATATAAGGTGCCGGTACCATATATGGTACCGGTACCATATATGGTAACCCTACGTTGAGGCCAATTTCGCACTTGATTTTCTGTCATTAAACTCAATTTTCTCGTAAACGCAAGCTGATAGGCAAACGTTCCACTAACCAAAATGTAGAGCAATGATAGCTCTACGAAATTCTGCAATAAAATATGCCACTATAGGGGTTGCAAAAGAGTTAGAGCGCCAAAAGTGGCTGAAGAGTATTTTAAGAACCCGAATTTTTACATGAAAGAAAGGTGAAAAAGTTAGGCATGGGCATGGGTGGTTGGTACATGCATTCGATCAACCGAATCTGTTTTTTTCGTAAGACAATGTAAGAGGCCAACCATAAACTACAAAGTTCAGAGAAGGGTGGGGAAGTTGGTTGAGCGCCGGAAAAGATCGCAGGGTTGTGAGTTGGAATCGAAAAGAAAACGTCTCCAAAAACGTTCAGAATCGTCTGTAAATAAATTTAACACCTTTCATTTTTGTTTGAGCTACAAAGGTTTACTGTACTAGACACTTCAGTCATGACTGAAGAGTCCTCAGCCCTCTGAAAATGGGCATGCTTGACTATGTACGGGACCAAAAATTCCCAAATTGAATTTATCGCTTACTAATCGAAATTCAGACTTAAAACATGCCTAACTTTTTCACCTTTCTTTCGTTTAAAAATTGAGTTTAATGACAGAAAATCAAGTGCCTCAAGGTAGGGGTACCATATATGGTACCGGTACCATATATGGTACCGGCTCCATATATGGTACCGGCACCTTATATGGTACCGGCACCATATATGGTACCACCACAGTGCTCGAAGGTAGGGGTACTACTGTTATTTTACTAGTGGATTTGTATTACCACCACAGTCCCCGAGCGTGGTGGTACCATATATGGTACCGGCACTAAATATGGTACCTCTTCGAATAAGTGGAGTGGTGGTACCATATATGGTGCCGGTACCATATATGGTGCCACCACAGGCCCCGAACGTGGGGGTACCATATATGGTACCGGTACCATATAAGGTGACGGCACCATATATGGTGCCGGTACCATATATGGTACCACTACCCTCGGTACCGGTACCATATATGGTACCGGCACCTTATATGGTGTCGGTACCATAAACGGCGTTAAGTGCCTGACTGTAATAAGCCACGTGTCCTCAGGGCTCCGAAATAAATGAGCCATGCGCGCGGCGCGGCTTATTGGAAGAAACACGGTATTACGTAGTGTAGAGTGATACCTTAATGGCGCGGTCCTCCTTAAATTGCTGGGAATCATAGAAAGAAAAAATGTATGCCATGGTTTCTGACTGTCTCCACATCCTTTTCAAAAATCTTCAATTGTCATATTACGGTTCTGTGTGCACCGTGCATCGGTTTCAGTGGAAAGCGCTGAGATAACTTCAGTAGCTAATGGAACTGTAGTTGGGGACAAACTGACAAGTACAGTCACCTGCGATGATGCCACTCATTTCGTTTGCACCAGCGCGCCTCCGGAATGTCTTGCCTCCCCCGCAACGTTCATTGTTTCTTCTGGCTCTTGGAGTCCGTTCCTTCCCACTCAGTGTTTAGCTGGTAATTTTTGGCACCAAATTCAAACTACCTGTGGTCTGTCAGGCCTGTGTCACGGCGGCTCTGACACCTGCGAGAGCGGTTGTTTGCCAGTTCGAAACTGGGCAAAGAGACTACGTATACCGTGGGAATCAATCGGAAGCCCGGTAATTGTGGGAAGTTTTCCTGAAGACGAAGTGACTACCGTAAGGCGGGACCGGAAATTGCTCAAATTTACGGCCCTTCCAAAGGTTGCCGAAAATTTCGTACTCGGACAGTAGATTTACGGCGTGCTAAGTTTTAAGCTCAGGTTTAGAATCAGGATTTAATTTAATTGTCATTGCCAACCGAAATCAGGCAGCCATCAGGCAGACATGTTAAGTGGGGGGTCGGCGGAATCGGCCGGCATGGTGTGCGTTGGACATCCCTATGGCCCCAAAGTAAAACCCTAAAACAGTTCCGCCCAACTCCCTCTGGGTAGCCAGCAACGGCCATCCATGGTTCTCTCTGATGGGGGTCATTTTCCATAGTAAAACTCCAAAACACCCCTAACGGTAATGGACGTTTCTCAGGGGGCCGAGTTAGCTGAGACACGTGCTAGCCAGCGTTCGAAAGCTCACATCATGGGCTTTCAGAATCTGCAATAAAATTTATGGTGATTTTTGTTGTATCAAAAATAATCGATTGCAAAATATCGATTGATCACGATTTTATCAGTTTTCAGCATCTGACTAAAGTAGCTACCAAGGTAAATGGGATGACCAAATTGAGGTTTTCTGGTACGCCAAATTCATTGGCGACGCCCATTTACAGCTACGATCACTTGATCAATCGATAATCGATATTCGATCGATTATCGATTTTTTGCTCTACAGATGACCCAACTACACAGGCTATGATGTTAGTGGTTTTCGGGCATGCTGATTTCAACCGTGATGTCGGTTTAGAGCTATCATCGCGTTTTAATTCGATAATCGATATCGATTGATTATCGATTTTTTGCTGTGCAGATAAACAAAACACATAAGCTATAATTTCACTGGTTTTCGGGCATGCCGATTTCAACCATTATGTCGGTTTAGAGCTATCATCACGTTTTAATTCGATAATCGATATCGATTGATTATCGATTTTTTGCTGTGCAGATAAACAAAACACATAAGCTATAATGTCTGTTGTTTTCGGGCATGCCGATTTCAACCATTATGTCAGATTAGAGCTATCATTGCGTTTTAATTCGATAATCGATATCGATTGATTATCGATTTTTTGCTGTGCAGATAAACAAAACACATAAGCTATAATTTCACTGGTTTTCGGGCATGCCGATTTCAACCATTATGTCGGTTTAGAGCTATCATCACGTTTTAATTCGATAATCGATATCGATTGATTATCGATTTTTTGCTGTGCAGATAAACAAAACACATAAGCTATAATTTCAGTGGTTTTCGGGTATGCCGATTTCAACCATTATGTCAGATTAGAGCTATCATTGCGTTTTAATTCGATAACCGATATCGGTTGATTATCGATTTTTTGCTGTGCAAATTAACAAAACACATAAGCTATAATGTCTGTTGTTTTCGGGCATGCCGATTTAAACCATTATGTTGTTTTAGAGCTATTATCGTGGTATAGTAGTTCGACTATCAATATCAATTGATTATCGATTTTTTACTGTGCAAATTATCCAACTACACAGGCTATGTTTTTAGTGGTTTTTGGGGATGCCGATTTAAACCAGGATGTCGTTTTTGAGCTATCATCGCAGTATAGTTCGATTATCAATATCGATTGATTGTCAAGTATCGATTGTTTGTGGAATAGATAAAATAATACAACTTACAGCTTATGCGTTTTCTTGCATTATGATTGTTGTAGCTAAGCTGGTGTCAGTTTACCCATACTGAATACATCAATCAATATATCGGTATTTAGAATATTTCAACTCTGTTAGAATAGCTGTATTCTAATAGGAAAAAATTAGGCTCGGGAAGTATATGGACGGACACATACATAAAATGGGTTTCGGTCCAGAATACAAAAAGAAATCAAGACTTCAGAACAAACTATTGTAAACCGAAAACCAGTGACATTATAGCTTATGTGTTTTGTTTATCTGCACAGCAAAAAATCGATAATCAATCGATATCGATTATCGAATTAAAATGTGATGATAGCTCTAAACCGACATAATGGTTGAAATCGGCATGCCCGAAAACCACTGAAATTATAGCTTATGTGTTTTGTTTATCTGCACAGCAAAAAATCGATAATCAATCGATATCGATTATCGAATTAAAATGCGATGATGGCTCTAAACCGATATAATGGTTGAAATCAGCATGCCCGAAAACCACTAACATCATAGCCTGTGTAGTTGGGTCATCTGTAAAGCAAAAAATCGATAATCGATCGAATAACGATTATCTATTGATCAAGTGATCGTAGCTGTAAATGGGCGTCGCCAATGAATTTGGCGTACCAGAAAACCTTAATTTGGTCATCCCATTTACCTTTGTAGCTACTTTAGTCAGATGCTGAAAACTGATAAAATCGTGATCAATCGATATTTTGCGATCGATTATTTTTGATACAACAAAAATCACCATAAATTTTATTGCAGATTCTGAAAGCCCATGATGTGAGCTTTCGAACGCTGGCTAGCACGTGTCTCAGCTAACTCGGCCCCCTGAGAAACGTCCATTTCCGTTAGGGGTGTTTTGGAGTTTTACTATGGAAAATGACCCCCATCAGAGAGAACCATGGATGGCCATTGCTGGCTACCCAGAGGGAGTTGGGCGGAACTGTTTTAGGGTTTTACTTTGGGGCCATAGGGATGTCCAACGCACACCATGCCGGCCGATTCCGCCGACCCCCCACTTAACATGTCTGCCCGATCTCGGTTGGCAATGACAATTAAGCATTAGATCATGCTCTAATAGTTTAGCTTATTACCTATGGTTAGGCTTAAGTTAAACAGATCAGCCCTACCCAGGGCGGCAGGTGGTCTTGTATGATTCACCAGACGGCATCGTCGTCGCGTCAATTAGCCTTTACTTGCATCCCGGTCGTACCGTAAATTGCAATGCTACCGTTTCTAGTCAATAAATTCGCGTCGAAAACTGTAGAAGCGAACGAACGTTTAAACGAACAGGGCTTCTCTGATAGATTGACTTGGTATAGAAGCACTAGACGTGAAGCCCAACTCAACCCAACTCAGCGTAACCGAGATCCTGTGACCGGCCAGAACAGGGATGAATATATTTCCGAAAAAACATCTGCCTGTTTTTTCAGTTTTTTCGTTTTTTTTAAAAATCGTGGAAATAACTCCAGCTCAAGTTCCGAGTACCCTAGTTTTATGATTCCTAACGCTTTTATATACGTATGTACCTACTTGCATCCATGTAACAGGTCATCCACCGAAGGGGGAGGGGGCTGGGGGTCTGGCGCCGGGCGGGGGCGTCTGAGCCAAAATTTGGGGGGTTGGGCACTAAAAAACGCTCAAAAATCGAAAAAATCGCTAATTTGGGCTGAAATGCAGCTAAAAAGTGCTGTTTTGTAGACGATTTGGAAATTTTTGTGTCTGAAATTGTAAAAAATGACAAAAAATTTGCTAAAAAATTACTTGCTATAAAATCGTCTCGGGGGAGCGGGTCCCCATCAGGGGGTCTGGCCTAAGTTGGGTGGGGGCAGACCCCCGGACCCCCTGCTACATGTATGCCTACTTGTATAAAAGTGTTTGAGGCAGGGAGGATAAAAAATTTTCGCGATGGTTCTCAGTTGGGCAGGGGTCTGACCATATTGACCTGATTGGTGGGCAGGCACCCTGTTACATGTATTTACTCCCAAATTTGGGTGACCGTAATTCGGGCAAATGGACAATTTCATCGAGATGAAATCAACCTGCCCCTTCACAGTCCATGGAAAACTCATGTCATACCTCATCCATCGTTTTCTAAGACACGTGCAAGTGCATAACTAGTGGTTGAAGTGGCAGCTTGGCTAAATTTGTGAGAGTAAAATTTCTGACGTTCTGTGCATGTTGTGTTAATTTCAGCCAAACAGATTGACCAACACGAAAGTTACAGCCAGACCAAATCCGGGATAGATAGATACCCTCTATACTTTCAGGCTGTGCTGTGATCCCAAGAGCAGCGGGCTGTTATTTCAGTACTATGCAACGGTTGTGCTACCCAACCCGAAATAGCGGACTGATTCTGGTGCCGTTGGTGGCTCCTGGATCTGTGTTGGGTCTGTTTTGCGGTCTGCCCACTCGAACAGCTGGCGTTATTATGGGTAAGTTTAGTCAAGTAGTAGGTGGCGTCCTCAACCACTCCTATCTTTGCTGGTTGGCCGTTTAAGATACCGGAGGCAATGCCTGGAACAACGCGGTCAGTACTAATGTGGTCTGCGATGCTACTGGAACGGGCACCTACCACAACAATGGCGGTTGCACCGACACCGCACAGACAGCCATCGTTGCCGATCGCTACGGTATTGTTGCCTAGGCCCCAACTTCTTGTCTAGTCTCCATCTGTCTGCCGGCACAGTTGGTATAGTGGTTAGACCGTATTCTTTAAATCTTAGGATTGGGTCGCCGCGTCGTTGGCTCAGTGGGTAGCTTGCTGCCTCTGAGTCACGGCGTCCTCTGCATCCCTAGCGGTTGTAGTGGTTCATCCTCTCGGCGCGGCAAGTTTCTTGCTGCAAAGAGTTGGTCGTTGGCACAACGCTCCACCCAGGCCATCCAAAGCTGGTTACAGTGAGTAGATAAAATGGGAACCAACTGGATCTGTCATAGCACCGAAGCCGCTCCTACAGCATGCCAACTTGGAGAAAGAGCAACGACGTTAGGAGTTGTCCACGGAAACCAACCGACTAGGCCGGGGGGCCTCTCTCACACCAGGGGCGGACCTAGCGGACGTTGGGAGCCGACATCACCATGACGTCAACGCGCCAGGGACTTTCTTAAGTACCTGGCGCCCAACAGCATGGCTAGAGTGGCTGGCAGTGATAGAAGGGAAACGTCCGAGATGACGAAACCACGGGGGTTGCGTTGCGCAATGGATCGCAAGGTCTGAGCGTAGGGCCGTAAAGGCCCCCCGCACATCGGATCGGATCGGATTGGGTCGAGCGTGATGCACCGAACTTTAAAACATAAAATTGCCACTATTTTGCCACATACAGTTCCAAATTTCAGCTTGTTTGTCGAAATTAGCGGAAATGGCACCAAATTAAATGTTCTCATTTTTGGGGCACCCTAAACCTCCTTTCCTAATACAAAAGCCCGGTAGTCACCTATGATAATCGTACCTTATCCCAGCTTATTTCAGCTGATCAATACCCAAACTGCGCACAGTATGCAGCTCTATGCGGCGAAATAGAAGTACGCACAAGTTGTCCTGCTACTTGTGAGTCTGGCCCTATCACTGAACCATGAGTGACAAGACCAGTCAGAAAGCAATTTGAATATAAACTATTGAAGCATTCGTCAAATGTTGCTGAAATTGTTCGAAATCTTCTTCTATCCAATAGTCAGTGGTACTGTTGTTTGGGTGTGGGATTTTCAGGAATCGGTTCGGTATGGGTAGGTATTTTTCGGCATACCCAGGAATCGGTTCGGTGTGGGTAGGTATTTTTCGGCATACCCAGGAATCGGTTCGGTATGGGTAGGTATTTTTCGGCATACCCAGGAATCGGTTCGGTGTGGGTAGGTATTTTTCGGCATACCCAGGAATCGGTTCGGTGTGGGTAGGTATTTTTCGGCATACCCAGGAATCGGTTCGGTGTGGGTAGGTATTTTTCGGCATACCCAGGAATCGGTTCGGTATGGGTAGGTATTTTGCGGCATACCCAGGAATCGGTTCGGTGTGGGTAGGTATTTTTCGGCATACCCAGGAATCGGTTCGGTATGGGTAGGTATTTTTCGGCATACCCAGGAATCGGTTCGGTGTGGGTAGGTATTTTTCGGCATACCCAGGAATCGGTTCGGTGTGGGTAGGTATTTTTCGGCATACCCAGGAATCGGTTCGGTATGGGTAGGTATTTTTCGGCATACCCAGGAATCGGTTCGGTGTGGGTAGGTATTTTTCGGCATACCCAGGAATCGGTTCGGTGTGGGTAGGTATTTTTCGGCATACCCAGGAATCGGTTCGGTGTGGGTAGGTATTTTTCGGCATACCCAGGAATCGGTTCGGTATGGGTAGGTATTTTTCGGCATACCCAGGAATCGGTTCGGTGTGGGTAGGTATTTTTCGGCATACCCAGGAATCGGTTCGGTGTGGGTAGGTATTTTTCGGCATACCCAGGAATCGGTTCGGTGTGGGTAGGTATTTTTCGGCATACCCAGGAATCGGTTCGGTATGGGTAGGTATTTTTCGGCATACCCAGGAATCGGTTCGGTGTGGGTAGGTATTTTTCGGCATACCCAGGAATCGGTTCGGTGTGGGTAGGTATTTTTCGGCATACCCAGGAATCGGTTCGGTGTGGGTAGGTATTTTTCGGCATACCCAGGAATCGGTTCGGTATGGGTAGGTATTTTTCGGCATACCCAGGAATCGGTTCGGTGTGGGTAGGTATTTTTCGGCATACCCAGGAACCGGTTCGGTATGGGTAGGTATTTTTCGGCATACCCAGGAATCGGTTCGGTGTGGGTAGGTATTTTTCGGCATACCCAGGAATCGGTTCGGTATGGGTAGGTATTTTTCGGCATACCCAGGAATCGGTTCGGTATGGGTAGGTATTCGAAAAAATACCGGTATACCGGTATTTATTTGGTATTTCCTGAAAATATTTTACAAAGTCAAACCAGTGAGAATTTCGTGGGTCCAAGACCAAAGATTTAGTGATTTCTAAGGTCAGACGCCTGGAAGCTCAAAAGCAATTTGATTTACAGTATTGGTGGAATGTTCTGAAATTAATTTTCGTTTCACTAGAACGAAAATCGCGTGAAATGCAAAAAAGTGAGTGAAAAAATGTTTTCATTTTACTGTATTTTTTAGTCGTACTAGTGTACAGTGTATAGACCTAACGAGCATTGACAAAGTGCGGGGCTATTTTAGTGAATTTTGTTAATTGAAACTACTGTACATTATTGTAGGTCTTAGACATACTGATTTGGTTAATAATGAGCACTATGAAATGAAGAGAGGCCAAAACTACCCTGAAGCGTTCCAATAGCAAACGGGGACAAAGAGAACCAAAAATCCTTGAAATTCGATATTTTGGCAGGATATTGTGAGTAGAATGAGCTTCTGCATGTCAAAGTAAAATTGTGAAGAAAACATCGTGACAAAAAATTTTTCGGTAAAATTACACTAAACTGGATAAAAAATACCGATTCCCAAATACCTGGGTATTCCCAAAATAATCGGTATACCGGGTATGGGTATTTATTAAAATACCCGGAATCGGTAGGTATTTATTGGGTAGGTACGTATTCGCAAAAATACCCATTTTTCGGTATGGGTTCGGTATACCCAATCAACAGTAACAGTGGACTGCATACATATCTAAGAGCAGTAAATTGACATAGCTGGTACGGATACGATGTGACGGGGGACCGAAGTACTACGATAAGAAAGCAAGTAAGACTGAGAGTAATTATTTCATTTATTACATTCAAACGGAACAACAGAGTTGACGTGGCGACCCATTAGGAGCGCTAGATAGTGCCGACGCACCGTTGCGCTGGTGGCCAGAAAGAGTAAGGGATTGATCGAGGAGTAAACATCGAACAAGACCAAGTAAATGTGAAAGTAGTAGAGAACAGAGGACGAGTTACTGTTCATGGCTACAATGGACGTATAGACCGACACTGTGCAGGACAGCATAAACATGAGCAGACCGAAAATGGCAAACGTGTACTCTCCTTTGTCGGTCGAATTTTCCATTCCTGTCGTTGAGCTTTTTCTTCTTTGTCGCGTCTGCGAGCGATAAGTGACGAAAATGACAGCATACATGACGCTACAGATTATGTTCAGGGCGGTACTGACGAAAAAGGACAAAGTGAAGTAGAAAAACTGAAAAAAGTTTAGCATGAGAGAGGCAAAAGTGAAATTGTCTTTTCAAACGCAAAACTTTTCAAAATCTCAATGTTCAATAAATTTTTTTTATAAACAATGACCTACCTGCCATTTTTGGTTATGCCATACAGGTATTCCGGCAGATAAACCAGTATTATTTCTGATTATGTACGAGTATTCTAGAAACCATTGTGGCGCCACAACTACTGCCGGTGCGGCCGCCTGACACAATAGAATCAGTCTTGTAGCTTTTGCTGACCATATCTGCAACACAGAATATTCATACTGTGTTTTTTATGTATAAACGCCCTCCAAATAGTGGCCCTAGGCGTTTATTTGAAAAGCCTTTCCAAATAAACGCCCGTGGGCGGTGATTCAGATAAAACATTTTCTCCTGGAAGAGATAAGAAGTATGATATATGATGAAAAATGAGTAAAAACCAAAAAAAGTCGGGGCTACATAAAAGCATGAGTTCAGTATACAAACATGATTATATTATCAGTTTTTGTCGAAAAATCAATCCAAAAAATCAAATCAGGAAGCACTCAACCAGAGAGCAGTTGCCATTCCAAATAAGCGCCCATTGTCCAAATATCCGCCCTTGGGCGTTTATTTAGATTATAACCCTTTGTTACACACGTGCTCCTACAGGAGCCGTCATCTTTTGGGCGGCGGCCGCCCAAAACATGTCCGCTGCCCCAAATCCGATACCGATAGTTGGGATCGGAAATAGGCCAATTTCGATAGCAACTATCGTTTTTGTAATAATTGCGCGTTAAACTGATACGACTATCGGCGGCAGGGTTTGTCCATTTTTTGCCATGCCCGCCAAAGGTCTATCGGTTTTCCGATAGTTTTTCCCGATAAATTTATCGGCGGCCGATACCGATTTGGCGGATTTCCGATACGATTTTTGGGCGGTGTGTAACAAAAGGTTAATTGAAGTAGTAAAAAGTGCCAAAACCAAATAAAACGCCCATGGGCTTATTAACGGGAAAACCCAGTACCTTCCTGCAAAAATATTGCAAAAAAAGTCGACAACGAACTGTTGGAGCAAAGAAAATCAAATTATCTTACCAATTGATGTTGAAGCGGAAATACAACCGCAGTAAATCGGTGCACTGCCAGAAAGACCACACCCTGTTGTTGTGAAATGGCAGTCCACCAAGAGATTATCGTAGAAACTTTAGCCAGCTGTGAATTGTAGTTCTTCACTGCGTGCTGCATAGAAAGCCAACCAAGCATGGGACACTTGAATAGCAGCCACGAATTCAGGAGAGTGGTGAGGTCGGTTAGACCGAGCGCAAAGCAAATTGCAAAAAACGGTGAGCTTATGGGCTTCCGCTTACGAAAACGAACGATCATACAGAGAAAGAGCACATAAACCGGCACCGCGATCAATAATAAAACTAGCAAAACGGTGAGAACACTGGTTATGAACATACCTTTAGCCGAAAATGGGAATAATTGACGAGCAGATACGTACATGCAAACTGGTGTGATGCTAGGCTAATGAGCTGCCTTTCTACGCAGTTTCTCATGAAACGATTGAAAGCAGCTGAAGCAAAGCGGTACACCGCAAGCCTCGCATTGAAATTCAGTCAACAGTTGGCACAATTGCTTGGGCTTCGTGAAGATTTTGTTAACGCACGGCTGAGGGCTCTGCTCTATAGGATAGTGCCAAACAGACAGGGTAGTTTTCCTAAAATTCTTGAACGGTTCGTCAGGCTGTAACGGTAGAAATATCTCGGCTAGCAGACAACAAAAAGTAGCTAAGAGTGTGATCAGAAGTAGCGTGAAGACTCCTGATAAAGAGGCTAGACTGAGCTGTCTAGCTCCTACAGAAGAAGTGATGTTCTGCAGACAATGAGTTTTGTTCATTGAAGTGTACTTGTCAAACAAATAGTGCAACCGCTCTTGTGCAATGATCAGTGCTTGGTTGAAGCTTTCAAGCAATGGGAAATTCTTTCTGAACATAAAACTTCTGTGGTAGAGCGGCAACTCTCGTCCGGTCACAATTTCCAGCTCGCAGTTCTGAGTCTTGTAAAACTCACGCTCAAAATCGTGTGCAACTATCGCATATGGCCCTTCTTCCAGCAGTTTCATTTTCTTCTTATGATCCGGCTCCAAAATAACTGCATTCTGCTCCAGTGCCTCTCTCAGATGAGCAAAGTATGCCAATTTTGAATTCTGTATCGACTCATAAAAGTAGCCTGCCTGAGAATCCATAATTAATTTTAGCTTTTTCTCCTTGATCAATTGAATCATTTGCCAAGAATCGTAGAACAGCTTGCCCTTGGTGTGGCCTAGAAATTGGGCCACCATTTTGCCTTTATAAAGACTGCTAAACATTACAAAATTGAAGGCGGCGAGTATTATGCAAATTTTTGCCGCTTTCTGCGTAGTCTTCAATGATCGGGTAAACTGTGCGTGTAGTTTTATGAGGATGGTAAAAGTAATTATCAGTGCCCAAACAGCTGTGTGAAATACGCCGAAAGGAACGCTATTTACGATTGCCACGTTGACCGGCTTCGAAAGGAAGACAGGAGAGGCGTCTGCCACCGGATAGGAAAATACGAAGCGCTGCCTTCGATAGCTCGTCTGCATCCAGAGCGAAGTGTCAACGTCGATTGCGCCAATTTCCAGCTGTTTCGTAATTTTTGCCCAGTCAGGCGTCAGCGTTCCATTGTTCATAGGTAGTAGACGTAAGGTGACGTTGATCAACGGAGCTATAGCGGTCAGGATTTCCGCAACGACACCCGGGTGAGTGCAATTATCGGAACGGCTCAACGAATTCACTCCACAACTGGCCAATTCGTATTGTTTGAAGGTAGCGAACGTGCCTACTGTCAGGTAAGTCATCGTTCAGTACGTGCAATGCAGGATGGAGGTGCAATTTTGAAATTCAGTTCTATCAGCTTTGACTTGTATCAGATATCACAGAGTCAACAAAGAGCGTTTTGCAGAATTTACGAAAGTAATTTGGAGGGCTGTAATTCTGTCAAATCGTCTCTTTTCTGAAAATGCTTTCTGACACACACACACTCGCTCTCATGTGAGTGTAACCTATACAGCACATCCTGATATTGGGGTGCCATATTTTTACTGGATGTAGATCATGAGACTCCAACATTTTAAACTAATTTTCGGCTGTTTTATGAGAAATGATCCTTCATCACTGAACAATCCAAAATGGACTCTGACCTTGCCGAACTATCTGAGAAAGTCTCCAGCCTATCTGCTCAGCTGGAGAAAGTGACTGACGATCTGCAGAAACTTTCAGTTGCCAGTGACAACGGTGGAACTCGAACGTATGCGGCAGTTCTTAGGACTGCCAGGAACGGACTGCCTGTTCCCGATCCCACGTCTGCTTACGACAAGGCACATTCTCAGCTGGTACGGGTGTGCGACTGGGAACGTGAAATCCGGGAGCGGCGACGGCGGAATTCGAACATTCTCATCAATGGACTAATTCCTGACTCTTCACAGAAAATGGATGTGACGCAGCTGGTGAAGGATCTTTTTCTTGACCTACAAGTTGATTTAGCCCACGTTGCCAACATTCGAACTGTCAGCGGACAGAGAGCTGGGGTGAAAGTGATTGCTGAATTGAAGGACGCTGCCATTAAACGGACAATCCTGGCTAGGAAACGAACCGTTCTAATGGCCAAGCGGCAGTCTGTCTTCATTGGTCCCGATCTGACTCCCTGGCAGACAAAGCAAGCATTCGATTTGCGATCTGAATTGCGACGCCGACGCGAAAATGGCGATAGTTATCTGTTTATTGACTATCACACGCTCACACTTCGGAGAGCTAAGACCAAAGCCTCCATTTGTTAATCTTTCTGTTACTGTTTTACTTTGTTTCTTGCTTATTGATAGGTTAGTGCTAAGTTCAGGTTAAGTATAGTAGCAGGGTAGGTATGTAGCCGGCCAATCGGCCCAGCTGCCCTTCAATATTGAATAAACCTAAACCTAATGGAGGTTAACTCTGAAAGGCCACTCATAAGTAAGCGCCTAGCTGCCCTTGAGGCATGTCATGAGGCGCTCGTATGGAGAGATCCTTTATTTTTTTGCTTTTATCTGACTTGGATCGAGATCCGGTTTACAAAATATTGAGTATGACCTGATCTGGATGTTGTTGATCGGGTCCTACTCACCAATACACATCCGTTAGATGGAACTCTAGAATGACCGGACCCTACCTGAACGAGGGCTAAAAGCTTCTTTGCCCTAGCTGGCTCATTCACTACTCTAACAGAGCAATCCATTAATCGCAAACTGAAAAGGCCCGATTATATTTCAGTGGCACATTGTAAACCAGGTTTTGCGCTAGGCCGAAGGGAACTGCCCTCTCAGCCTGTTTTGTTCAGCCAGCAATGGCCGTTGCTCTGGCAAATTTAGTTTTATACGACTTGATTCAATTGAAAACTAGGAAATCTCGACTGAAAAAGGAGCGAAAAGATTGGAAAAGCTTTCTGGAACGGCTTACTGGAACTGAAAATCGTTGGCAGCTATTGGTTTGGGCGGTTTTTGTGGGAATTTTGGTTGGATTCACTTTGAAAGGATTGATTAATTTGTTTATTCAGTACGCCTCTCAACCTCTAAATACAGAGTCTGTATTGTTTCACAATACCACACTACAACTTCCAAACAGCACTCTGTGTCTGCCTTACAGTTTGAATTTCATGCGGAAGTGTTCTCGCAAAAGATTTCAAGCTACAAGGAAAGCTAGAGAAGTAACAACAGCACTATCAAATATTACCAAAGAAGATTTGCTAAATACTTCTCAAAGATTTATATTTACTAAAGGAAAATACAGTTCTACTCCGCAGCCTACTGACTTCTACTATTTAACTCTATTTTATTTGCATTCTATTGCTCAATTCACGCACCCAAACGCACAAGTTGTGCCTGCTGCGGGAGGAAAAGGAGTTTGGCAAAAAATGATTGGGCCAAACGGCACGGCGAGAGTAGAAAGAGGTATTTGCAAGGTAACATTCGACCTTGAAACATTCAAAATAATGGATTACTATTACTCCAAAATTGGAATCAGTCTGTTCGAGCTGTTAACTCGGATTACTTTCGAAAGTCAAAAACTGATCCGCTTGACAGCACAACGTGTCACCAGAATAAAACGCTCTGGGTCTGGAACAATACAGAAAGTCTTGACTGCAAAGGCTCAGAATATTTCAGTCAGTTATTTCGACTCGGAATTAATGTGCTTCGATATTCCCTTTTCGAATTGGAAACTTGAGGATCCGGAAACTTCCAATTACTGGTTGTATTGGTTCACTGATTATCTAATACAAGATAAGTCGCTAAGCAATTCGGATCGGCCAAAAGTGGCTCGGATATTCAAAGATAATTATGGACCTACATTTTTGGATATACAAGGTTAAGTTAGCATGATAGATAGGTATTACTTAGAGTGCAGTCTACGTTAAAGTTCTGGGTGTGTAGCAGACATGGGCTAGCATTTCGGCTGATGGGGGGGGTAGAATTTTCAATTCCCGAGGGGGGCTGAGGGGGGTAGGAGCGCCTGATGGGGGGTTGAGGAGGTGGTAAGCCAAAAAGTCCGATTTTTGGCGAAAATCAGGGTTTTTTGGCTTATTTTTCATTGAAATAAGTTAAAA
>JASANB010007722.1:0-16530 GCA_030248155.1 Sabatieria punctata | reverse complement strand
TGGTGTATTATCGCTTATTTTAGGTCGTTCGTGACTACAAACCTACCAGTGCACGATTTATAGTCATGTGTCCTCCGCCGTCCAGACAAGATTTGACTGCGTCTCAGTTTTCCTTTATTTTATGTCAATAGTCAAAATGTGGTTTTTTGTCTTTAAAGAGGTTATATCAAGCCGTACTAAAACAGAATCTCATTTGCAACTTGCTTTGCTATCGGTCGCCTGCGGCTAAACCGTACGTACATCTGCATTTATAACAACCCTAAAACCTTTCTCGCCAAAAAAACCGTTAAATGATTTATGAGCTGTTACTGTGCATACTGTAATGTGTCTATGTCCCAGCAAACAAAGTCAATAAATAAGGTCTGTTGTGTCTGCTTTGCAAGAGGCTCTGCTACATTTCTGGGAGTCGATTGTCAATAATGAACCAAACCAGGCGAAAACATTATTTCCCTTTCATGATTATTTATTACAAACGAAGCCAGCTAACAGACTACCTACGTAGCAGATGCTATGCAGAGGAACAGTTGGAGTGACTCGATTTCCTACAAGAAAAAAAATTAATCGAAGAGATTTTTCATTTACTTAGTGACGCTTCTACTGGTTGTTCTTTTTTGTGTAATTGCTTTTAGCGTTATACTTGCTTTACGAGTGTTGTTTGGGTCTTCAGAAAAGAGCAAGGCCTAAGAGATACCGGTGAACATGCGTTGACACCGAACGGTGTATCTGGCCATCGCGCACATGTTCGACCACGCATCTGGCCGTCGCGGTACGGCACGCGGGGATAGTGTGCCCAGGCGAGTTAGTTTGACGAGGACGGAAGCTACCGTACCGGTTCACGCATATAACCTGCCGATCAAAGCGCGACATTTAAATTAAATGTTTTACTGATAATCAGAAAACAAGCAATCGGCTTTCAGAGACGGATTCATTAGTCTGTACAGAACTGAAAAAAGGAAGGAACACTAACAAAAAATGTTTTAGTAATCGTGATTTAAAACTTAAGATGTATTTTGCGAGAAAGTCAGCTTAGAGTGGGCAAGTAGGGTCATCTCCCGGATCTGACTGATAGTAAAACATGTTAAAATATAGGTCTATCGAAGACCAACGGTGCGTGCCCGCCCAACAGCAACACCCTGGCCTTACATTTTCTGGTACTCCCGTTTCCAGATTTTTTGGTAGCTGGTTAGCCGAAAACTACAAAATTTCCGAAAAATGCCACTCCATCCATTTTTGAAAAATTGTCATAACTTTTTCTGCAAGGCCCTGCCAAGCTAATGTTTTAACAAAAGAATTTCGTTTGGATTTTTTTTACTTTTCTGACAATTTTCCTTTAGATTGCCTGCCAATACTTCTTCGATACCCTGTATTTTCGGGGTGCTTTCTTGTCTCCTGCGTTTTCCGGGGTGCTTTATTTGCCCCCTAAAATTTGTCCCCTTAAAATGTTCACCTCCTAAAATTTTTTTATGTCCCTGAAATTTTTGACATCCGTATTTTTTGGATTGCTTTTATTTGCATTCCTGTATTTTCGGGTGTTTTTGTCCACCCAAAAAAAAGGCAGAGTGCATTAGACTCATCAGGCGAAGGGCTTTCGAATAATATATAACATGACCATATTTGGGAACAGTTGTATCTGGGGGGAAATCAGGAACCGATGTCAAACAGAAATTAATGTTTTTAATGATCGTAATAAAATATATCAACATCAACAAGTTTTATCAATAAATATCGATTATCGGTTATTTTTAGCAAAATTCCAAAATCCTTCAAATATGGTCCTGTTATATATCATTTGAAAGCCCGTCGCCTGACGAGTCTAATGTTCACTACATCATTATAGAGCACGCTCCGGAGAGCCTGTTTTCCAAATATAAAAATACCCCTAGGCGGACGCATCAGTGTAGGGCTCCGCAGTTCTATAGTCATAACAAGGAAGTTAATTAATTAATATATAGTTCATTTCTAACCTTCCCTCATTCCCCCAGCTACAGCTAATCCCATATTTGGACAATTTTGGAATTTTGCCAAAAAATCATCGATAATTGATATCTACCGATAAAACTGTTTATTTATAATTAATTATGGTCATTACAGACATTACTTTTTGTTTGGGATCAGTTCCTGATTTCCCCCAGCTACTCCACCTGATACTAAATTTTTAACCTGAAAGTTCCTGTTACGGGCGATCGCTACAGCTAGCTAGGATTGCTTTAGCTTGTAATTATGTCGAACATGAAACTGAGCACAGATAATTTCATTCTAAAAAGTCGATCTCGCATTTTACTGCTACTGCAAAATTTCCATTGATTTTATTTAAATTCAAAGTCGAGACTGTAACTGATGGTAGAATTAAGGCATTACGGAAACAGCTGTGTGCATACAGACTTCAAGCTGAGTTAACCTGGTTGAACAAGAGACAGTGAAGCCTAGCCATTTCGTTCTTGAGAACGTTCACTTGCGCCTTCAGTTTCAAATTTTCCTGTTCCAGCAGGGCGGCTCGAATAGCAATTTCGTCTTCCTTGGCCTTGCGAGCGTCCCTCGATCTCTTAGCTGCCTCGTTGTTCTTCCGGCGCCGGTCCCAATACGCTTCGTCCTGCAATGAGCTGTTTTGACCGACTTTTACATTACTCCACCAATCACCTTGTCACTGTCCGCAATATTTCTGGTCTTTTTAGGCGACGGTGTGCTGGAGTCAGCGACGACAGTGGTGCGTCGTCGTCTCCGATGGAGAGCCGACAGAGCCAGTGAGGTGGTGGGCAGGAGACTGGGGTCGGCCGGAGCCAGGAGACTGGTGTTGACGCAGAGCCCAGGTTCAATCAGAGCCGTGCCGAGCACACTGGCAGCTGCGCACGAGAAGACCGGACTGAGCGACGCCGAACCCTCGTCAGGATCTGGAGGAGAGCGCGACTGGTCCGGTCGTTTCTTGAGGGAAAAGTCGAGGGCCTGGTCCATGGCGCAGCTACAAGTGGTGGCAGACCGTATGGCGTGCTCAGAGTTTATACAGATGGTATGAGGTGAGCCGGCAAGCCCTGCTTCAACTTTTGTGTATGGGATTTCGTAATTGCGTTTGCAAGATGAGCCCCACGACCTCCTGACCCCAAGCAGTTGCGCAATCGGGCGGCCTCGTGGGAACGCGCCGATCAAAGGCTTTGGGTGCAGTCAAGGAGACCAAATCGCTCTCGACCACTGCAGATTAGCTAAGAGAGCTGTGAGAAACCGGTCGGTGGGGCGGGTCAATCGGGTCACAGAATGTCGCTTACCTTTGGGGCTAATACGGCTAGCTGCTAGAGAGAGCAGCCATGAGTGAGTGGGGTTGGTACGCAGTTGAGTAATGAGTGAACAGCAGCGGAGAGGTGAATGCGTTTATGTCAAATGGTGCAATAAGTTGCCTACCGACCCGTTCCCTTGTGACCACGGCGCACGATTCACTACGTCGTATTTATGTAATTAATTACCATTACTCGTTAATGTTTTGTGCTCATCCCTTCAGCAGGCTTTACCAATGCACAGGTCGTGTCTGCAAGCGAGCAGGTGATAGATTTGTACCGGTCTATCGCGCTGGCTTAATACATCACACCACCACGTGATTTTAGCTATGTCTCGTGTAGCTGATGCACCAACTGATAAGGTCAGAAAACCATTAGAACGGCAGAATTTTAAACATGAGCGCCGCAGCTTATGCACTCGGTTTTCTCGTCGTTTATCTCTCCTTTTCGCCCTCGCTTCTCTGGTCAGCAAAGAAACCTGGGCATCCAATAGTATTGGGTAAAGTTCTGCCTGTTGTTGTTGTTCTAACTTTTTGTCCTTTCGGACTACGAGTCGCCAAACTGCTATAGAGCCTGTACGATTTGTATATCCAAACATGTTTTAGTTCCCGGCGACGGCGGAACCCAGCTGGAAGCGAAGCTGATCAACAAGCCCTCGGTGGTGCACTATCTTTGTGAGAAACACACTGACTATTGGTTCACTATATGGCTAAATTTAGAACTGCTTGTTCCTTACCTCATCGGTTGCTGGGCTGACAATATCAGGTACAGCTAAGTTGCAGTTTTCTGTCGTACGTGTATTGTGGTAACGCAACGTGTGTAAGGTTGGTGTACAATGAGACCGCCGGTTATTCGTCGGACAGTCCAGGAGTGGCCATTCGAACCATAGACTGGTCCAATACTTCATCTGTCGAATGGCTCGATCCTTCCAAAGTGAGCACCGGTCACTATTTTGCCACTCTGGTCAATTCAGCCGTTTCGTGGGGCTATCGACGGGGTAAACAAATTCGGGGCGCACCGTTCGACTTTCGTAAAGCTCCCAGTACGTATGCGTGCACTAATTATTTAAGCGGTGCCACGTACATAGTAATTTGTTCCAGCTGACCTGGGACTTGACTTTATGAGAAAATTAAAGAAGCTGATTGAAGACACTTACTATGAAAATGGAAACAGTCAAGTAGTGGTGGTTGGTCACAGTATGGGAAACCCTCTAATGCTTTACTTTTACAATCAACAATCTCAGGTACTGTTTGTACCTAGGTACCGCAGTTTTCCACTTAATATTCCATCCCATTTAATATCCCCTGGGTTATTAATTGGCGGAAATCTTTGTCAAAAATTGAAGTGATTTTATTAAAAATACATACGTACAGTATATTTTCTGAGGTCGTCAGAGCAACACAGATTACAGTGCTCAGATTGTATCCTACTGTATGTCAGCTAAAGACAGGCCAAAAAGTTTATTCCATTTAATACGTAACATCCCAGGGATATTAATTGGCGGAAAAGTTTTTAATGGAAAAGCAGATTTTTCCGTTTAATAAGCCATGGGATTCTAAGTGCCATGGGATAACTTGTTCTCAAACAATCATGTAGGAATAAAAATTTGTTTGTAAAAAATGTGCCATGGGATATTATAAGTGGAAAATTTCGGTAGCTTAAAGGGTCGACATGTGCGTGCCCTGGTAGTTACTTACTATTCAGGATTGGAAGGACAAGTTCGTTCGGTCTCATGTATCGATTTGTGGACCATTTGGTGGATCCATAAAAATGCTTAAAGTGTTAGCGTCAGGTACTCCGCTTTGGTTTCGCTGCAGACCCGAACCACATATACATGGACCCAAGGTCAAGTTTTCGACCAGTCCCCAACAAGACATGCACACTAAATTTGAGAGCTTTTATTAGTTTTTTTGTTACTGTGACTCCTGGAAGCGCAATCGAAATTTTTTCTGCTGGGTCTCTCCCCAAAACAACGTCCACTATAAAATGCGTACAGTGTAATTAATTTTGTTTTCAAACAAGTAGGAAACGTCGGGAAAAAAGTCGGACGCAGTGTGTTTTAACGCGATTTCAGGTTACAATTTCGATCATTATTCAATCGTGCTGCCGCCTCTAAAAATACGTGCAATGCAGCGCAGTCTAACCAGTTCGGCCTTTCTGATGCCAAGCGACAAATTCTGGGGCCACGACGAGGTGCTGGTATCAACAGAACACCGCAATTACACTTCCAACGATTACAAACAGTTCTTCGAGGACATCAACTTCCCTATCGGCTGGAAAATGTACCAACGGTTCGGAAAGCTCATCTACGATCTCACCCCTCCCGGCGTTGAGGTTGGTGGTAGGCTTGCACGCAACGTGCTACTGGCTTTTTCGAGGCCAGTCATTGTTCGGAAGAGAAAGGTGGTAAGCGGCGAATGATGAGCTTTTGCAGGTGCACTGTCTGTATGGCACCAACATAAGCACGCCGGGAGCGTTCAAGTACGGCAAGGGCCAGTTTCCCGACACCCAGCCCGAGGAGGTGTTTGTGGACGGCGACGGTACGGTGACGGTGCGGTCGGCGCTGGGCTGCACTCGCTGGCGCGACCAGCAGAAGCAGCCGGTGCACACGCGCGCATTCGCTCGTCAGGAGCACCTGGACATATTGAAAAGCGCCGACTTAATGAACTACATCAAGCAAGTGGTGTACAGTTGAGTGGTGAATGTGCAAGTAAAATTCATGCATAGATTTGCGTGCATTCATCAAAATGACACCAGCCCGATCGGGACTCGGAATAATTAAGGCCGGTGCCGCTTGTTTACCGGTTGCATTGATTGCAGCTATTGACGTGCGGCCGCCGTCCGTGCCTCCTCCTGCCGCACTGACCTGTCTGTCTCTGGTGCCATCGACGACGGACGGGCAGGCAGATTTGTGTGCAAATTAGTGCTGCTGCTGTATGCTGATTCGGTGCAGTGGTGCCGTCATAAAACTTGTATTAACTTGCACAATCGACATGGCCGGGCGCAACTGGTTTCACGCCGCTGTTCTCTGCTGCTGACCGACGCAGAGATACTTGTTGCAGTGACACTGCGGCCCTTGTAGAATAGGCGGCCCAGTCAGTCGGACGCGTGCGGCCGCCCGTCCCCCAGCTCTAATTTAGCTTTTTCTTTTCTTGCGTGGCAGTCTTCCACAAATTATTGATATGGATTTAGTTGGTGCTCGTGTGATTATGTGCTGCAACTACTCTAATAGCTGCGGCGGTCTCGCGGGCCGGTGGCAAAAAACGGCATTCCGGCCACTCGGCAACGGTCCATAATTGAATTTTCATGCCTCCAACGTCTGCCGGCATGGCATCATCAATCGGTGCCGGCTGGACGGCCTCCAGTATTAGCTGGGCGTTGGTGTGGCATAGATTGTAAGCGCTCTAAAACAGCAGAGCGCCCTGTCCACAGTTCGATTAGTCGGCACTGCTTTTTATTTCCACTAATCCCCAGGTCGGACCCGGACGTTGCTAGGCTGCCCGGCCTTCTCTTAACGTCGCCCGCCCATCCCCCATTAACTCCTCTCACCGCATTACCACCTAGAGTAGGTTTTCGTCCTTTTTCCCTCTCCAATAATCTCGCCAAATTTTCCCTGAAAAGCAAACTAGCCGGTGGCGTGGCGCTCGTAAAAATTGAGCTCTAAAATCTGTTGATGACTTTTTCGATTGTTGCTTCTTGGCGGCCGTGGAGTGTGCGCTAACTGAAAGCTGCCGTGCCGTCCGGTCGTGTGTCTGCCTGTCTGTCTGTCTGTCTAGCCAATAATGTGATTTCGTCTTCGCTTGCAGGTGGAATCTGGTTAAAGCCATGTCTAGCATAATCGTGGAGGAATGGCGCGATCTCTGGAGCTTCAAAGTCGACTTTCTGCTTGTGGGCGTAGCCTACGTATTTTCCACGAGCAATTTCCTCAATCTGCCCTACTACATAGTCAACAACGGTGGACGTGAGTTGGCCGGTTGCTCGCTCCGGCAGTCTCCACTGATCTGCTGGTTTTAGTGGCTTTCTTGGTGGCCTATGGTGCCGCGTTGCTGCTTTGTTGTCTGCCGCTAATCATTATGGAACTTGCCGTTGGTCAAGTGACAGGCCGTGCACCGGTGCAGGCTTTGTTCAACGTTTGCCCTCTCTTCAAAGGTTTGCTTGCCATTGGCGCCGATCGAGTGCCTTTTTTCTTTGGTTTCAGGTGTTGGCATTGCACATATCCTCTATTCGCTTGCAATTATGTCCTACCTGGCAGTGTGGCTGGGATATTTGCTCTTATTTATTTTCTACTTGTTTTATCACTTGACTGAGGACAAATTGCCTTGGATGCATTGCACCAATAGGTGGAACATACGCAGTTGCCAGAACGTCTCCCAGTACATACAACTGCAGTTGCGCGCCGAAGACCGCTACAGCAGTTTCTACCAGTTCCACCAGTAAGCAGTGAAGTGGTGGTTGGCTAATTACGTACGTAGTTCATTTCTGTCTCAGTCACCTGACCAACACGAGCACTGACATCACAGAAATCGGCGATCTGCAATGGCGGCCAATTGCGGGCCTGGGTGCTGTATGGTTGCTGGTATTCTTGGCGATACTGGCTGGAGTGCGATGGCTCGGCAAAGTAAAAATCTTTACCGCTTTCTTGCCCATTGCACCGGCCACCTCAGTCAAAAACTAAACTTCTTCCTTTTTGTGCCTCAGTAATCATCTTTCTATCGATCTTCCTCCCCGGAGTTAGTGGCTAATTTTAAATCGTCCGTTTTATTGGAAGGAGCGAGGAAGTATTGATTAGCCGGTTGCTTTAGGCCACATAAACATGGTTTACAATGCTTGCAGGTGTGTTACTTCACCTTTATCATCCCTCTTCTGCTGCTGGTAGCTCTTTTAGTTCGAGCCTTGACCCTGGATGGTTCTTTCGAACTGATATCCGTGTTTATCAAAGAGGCCGATTGGGACAAACTGCTTGAGTTCAAAGTAAGCATTGCATACGCAGTGCATAGATTTGCGCAGACTATTGTTAACTGTTTTAGACGTGGTCTTTAGCCCTGTCACAAAGTATTTATGCCACAGGCGTTGGCTTTGGTGCGTACATGACGTTGGGCTCGTACAACAAACGAACCAATAACTTAGTATGGTGCGTTTCTATTATAATAGTTTCTGATTGGTCATTAAAAAGTTGTCAGCGGATTTTTGAGTAGGCAGCCCGCCGTAAAACTTTATAGCAGGCAGTCATCGGTCGTTCTAAGGCAATAGTCCGTCCACTCTACTGTGTAACCAAATTGAGTCCAATGGGCGATTGGCTTTGCATGCAAACTCTTATACCCCTTTCACCAACAGCTACAGTTAAAATGTCAGTTTAATTGTTACTTATGAAATTTGAAAGATCGTCGCGAACAGGTTTTTATATGCATTTCTGGCCACTTACAGAACGCTCGCCTTATACGTACTGTACATGTCGGCCGGCTGAAAATACTAAACTCAGCAGGACGTTTATTTTTATCTACAGTATTGGTTTGGTGGTTTGTGGAAGAGTCAGACAAATTTCAGCGACAGTTTGGTGTTTGTGTTGAGTCACATAGCCACTGGAGCGCTACAAGTGGCCACAGTGCTGGGCTTCTTCGGGTTCTTCCACGAGCGCTACCCAGGGGACGTAAACGGCAACTACAAACAACTGTTCGATCACGGTATTAGTCCTGTGCCGTGTCTCTCCCAACGCTATCAGCTCTAGATCTGCCGCAGATGGAAAAGCTGATTAGTATCGTTGGTCTTCTTCCCATGCCAAAAATATGGACTGGAATATTGATGTTTATGGTGGCTTTTGTCTTGCTTAACACCTTCGTAGGTTTCCACCTTTCAGTGTTAATCCTTTGTTTGCGTAGTGCTCAGTCTGTTACAGTACGTGCTGACATTAAACGTGCTGGCAACATTGGAGGATGCGCTGGGCGAGAAAGCTTCGCGCGCTTTTCCAAGATTGCTGCTGGCCGCACTGATTGCTCTGTTCGCGTGCGCTGCTGGACTGGGGCACACTTTGCAGGTACGTAGTTAGTTGGCTTTTATCGACTCTGCTACAAAGCGCTCAACTAGTGGTTGCTTTTTGAGCCATCCGTTCCAAAAATGCATCGATCTGAAACTTTTGAGCAGTTGCACTTTTCAGAGCGGAAAGTACACAATCGAACTGATGCACATTTTCCTCGACTATTTAACGCTCTGGGTTATTTTGGCGTTCGAGGTGCTTGCCGTTGGCTGGTTTTACTGTGAGTTGGTCACTAAACCATCACATTAACACTCCAACATCTACTGTTCATCTAGGCGGGCACACGTTGGGCAAGGAAATCAGACATATGATAGCGTCTGCGTGCTGTTGGGTAACTGGATATGCGTTCACATTACCTCTGTACTTGCTGCCGGCAGCTCCTTTGGTACGTATGTCTTGCCGACAACGTCTCTACGTTTTTCTAGCAAATATACAGTATATTTAAGAATAGTTAAATAACTCAACAAAACAACCGTTTCTCTTTAAATACAGGGTCCGCCAAAAAAAACAACCCAGCAGCTGTTTCGCTGTAGCAACCGCAAATCTCAACCGATTTGAATGAATATTTTTTAAATGAAAGATAAAGAAATTCTTAAAAGATTGCTGAAATTTTTATTAATGTACGCTGCTTAGTTCCTGAGATTTTCGCTCTCAAAATCAAAACAGTGATTTTGGTAGTGAACAAGAGCGATTTTCTATAATTATTCCACTGCATTTCGTAATAAAACGGATTCCTGCTACTGCTAAATGTTATTGGAGGTTTATTTACTGGTGACACACAAACTCGGTTTACTTCAACAGTAAAGTGTCATTAGCCTCCAGCAGTAGGAATCTGGTTTATTATGAAGTGCAACGGAATCTCTCTTGTTCTTTGCCAAAATCTGTTTCGACTTTGAGGGCAAATATCTCAAGAAGTAAGCAGTGAATCTCAATAAAAATTACACCAATCTTTGAAGAATTTATCAATCTTTCTTTCAAAAGAGGATTCATTCAAATCGATTGAGATTCATGGTTGCAAAACTAAAAAATCTGCCGGGTTGTTCTTTATCACTCTAGTTTATTGCAAAAACCTCTGTTTTGAATTTGAGGACAAATATCTCAGGAACTAAGCAGACTATTTTAATAAGCGTTACATCAATCTTTCAATAATTTATTTGTCTTTCATTTAAAAAAGGATTTATTCAAATCGGTTGAGATTTGCGGTTGTTACAGCAAAAAATCTGCTGGGTTGTTTTTTTTGGCGGATCCTGTACATATACTCGAAAAGTT
The DNA here is from genome assembly GCA_030248155.1 of Sabatieria punctata. Taxonomy (NCBI): domain Eukaryota; kingdom Metazoa; phylum Nematoda; class Chromadorea; order Araeolaimida; family Comesomatidae; genus Sabatieria; species Sabatieria punctata. The sequence goes on along the minus strand of JASANB010007722.1, from coordinate 5,967 downwards.
TGACGTTTGTCAGAAATCGGACACCTTTTCCTTGAACCGTCTGGATGGCGACTAGGCTTAGCCCGTGTCTATAACTGTGTTTACACAGAGCGTTCTTGCAGTATGTTCTGGTGACAAGGCTGATTGATTACGACTTCGGCTCTTTACCCGATGGTGTAACGGCGTCTCCTTGGGTGGAACCGGTTGGCTGGGCTATAGCCGTCCTTCCTCTGCTGCCCATTCCTCTATATATGATCTACATTGTAATCAAGACTTGCGTCAGAGGGCCAGGAGTTACCAAGTGGCAGGTGTGCTACTATACTACCACGGTCTTTCTTACAAAAACAGGAGCACGTTCCGATCCGATCCGATCCGATCTGGCGGGGGGGGGGCCGTACGATGTACAGCCCTACGATCAGACCTGCACGGTCCATTCCGTTACCTCTGATATCGTCATCTCGGACGTTTGCCACTGCCAAGCCATTCAAGCCATGCTGTTGGGCGCCAGGTACTAAGAGAGTGCTTGGCGTGGTGACGTCATGGTGCCGACAGCTCCCAACGGCCCCCGGCCGCAGGCACTAAACCGGTATTGGCCATATTGCTGGTCTCTCAGACAGCTCCTGACGTCGTCGATCTTCCCTCCAACGCGGCATGCTTTTTGGAGCGGCTTTCGGTGCAACGGCAGATCCAGTTGGTTCCCATTTTACCTACTCGCTGTAACCAGTTTTCGGTGGCCTGGGTGGAGCTTTATGCCGACGACCAACTCTTTGCGGCAAGAAACTTGCCCCGCCGAGTGGATGAGCGCACGACGTCGCGCACAGTGGCCATGTGGCCTAAACCACTACACCAACTGTGCCGTAGGGGCACGGTCATGCTCAACCAAAACTTTGAAGAGTCCAGTCCAGTGCAGTCCTTTTTCGTCTTGCAATATTTCATGGGGTTCGTTCCAGTACTAAAAGTTGCCTAAAACAGTTTTGCTCTCCAATTCGGCTAAAGCCTATTTGCTTGCGTAAATTTAATTTGACCAGGTTGAAATTGAAAAAATCGTTCTCTAAAATATGCACGGCGAGGTACAGTACATATGTATAATATAGCAAGGCAGGTAATGGTGTAGTTTCAGAGGTTCAAGTACACAGTGATCAGTCCGTTGCGCTACGAGATCGTGAAGCCACAGCCGCCACCGCGATACACAGCGACAGCGCCAGGCTACGTGCTTCTTCCGCAGGCACCTTTGGCTGAGCCGGAGAACTATAATGACTTATACACTGAACGCGTTGTCAGGGTCTCTAACATATAGTCATTGCAGTGTTGTGTGGAGACACGGTTGTGGGCTTGAGAGCTGTTTGCAGTCGGATTTAGTCTTTGATTTTGATGCACTCATCTCTGCACCAGATTGCACTTTTATAATATTTTAAACTATTACAGGTTTTGTTGATTGGTCAGTTATTGTATGTGGTGTGAGCGAATCTCGGACCGCATCCTGTGAAATCGATTGTTGGCTGCGAGTGATATTGTTGATGTTTGAGCGTACACTGCGAGTTGAGATTATCTTACCTTTCGTGCAGCATTTACTTGTTGCGAAATGATCTTAAAGTAGCTGCAGTATTATGTATTTTGTACGTACGTAGTCCCCTAATTGAATGCTTTGGTGCCTGCCTTGCTCTACGTTCTAACTTGGCTTTTCTGCCTTCTACTTTGTTTGTAGTCTCATTTCTGTATGATCAGTTTGCCAGTCAGTCATATCATTTTTGCAAGTACCTAGTGTAGTCTGCGGTGACAGCTTACCGTGTTTGTAGTGCGGCCACAATTGACCAAAGTGTTTTAAGATTAAAACATTTCGATATTCTAGATTTTTATACGGTTCTATTTAACACTGGTCCTTCAAATTCCAGTAGGGTAGCTACATACCTGGCACGAACTACGGTATGTACGTTTTGTTTGTTTTGGCAACATTGGTTCACTTTACGGACATAATGCGCTCGACTAATCAATATGCAGATTAGAAAATTAAGAGTCCTTCCCTGGTCAGATCGAATCTGGGTATTCAGATCCAAAATTAAAAGTTAGGCGCAGACAGTAGGTATCCAGGATTTCGGAAAGGGGGGGGGGTGTAAAATTTTGAAATTGCCTGGTTGGGCCGCTACCCAGGTAAGAAAATTTAGCAGAATTTGCCTTCAAAAACGCGTTTAAAACACATTCCAGGTTAATTTTAAATTAACAGAAATTACAAGTTTTAGTAGTTTAAAGTGGCCTGGTTGGGCTTCTGACGACCAGGGCGAGAAAATTATTGCTGTTAAGTGAGCTCAAAACGACTGTAAAAACACCAGACATCAATTGGGCTAGAGAAAGTGGGCAATAAACGAACATTACTTTTTTAAAAAAAGCTAAAGTATATTTCAAAATGGAGCGAATTCTGTGTTTTTTTCGAATAACTCCTTATGGTTGCGTTGGAGCGTTTTTTGCCTCTTAACCAAAGTTGTAGAGGGACTCGAGCTCTGTACTACGGTGTAACCTAATCTGCGCATCGCTCCCTTGTAGCGCTAATTTGCGCAATGAAAAAATCAGGTGTTTCTGTAGCTGGGCTGAATGCGATTTTTCAGTGAATCTGAAACTACAGACCGTGGGGATTCAGAAAATGTACTTATATTTTCCGTAGGTCCAACGGTTCCAAAGTTATAGACCCCTAAATTTGACCAAAAATGCGAAAAAAGGCCAATTTTGGCAATTTTCACTTTTCTGGGGGCGGGATTGAAATAACTGGGAACCAACTTAACCGATTTGGCTGAAATCACATATATGGTGTAAAATTTAGTTTTACATCGATTGAGACACATAAGAACCCTGAAAAATTGACCCTGATACCGTAATCCTGATTTTTCCAAGATTATGTCATTTGATTTTTTCTCCGGTTGTATGTAGTAGTTTAAGCCCTCCACTGTGTTAAAAATGTACTTTTAAGTGTTTTGAACCGATCTCAGGCCCTTCTGAAGCCATTCGGGTACTGTAGTATGTGGTCCTGGCACGAAAACTGCATTTTTGTCAATTTACATTGTTCCTGTGGTAAAGAAATGCCGGATAGAGCAGGCACTAAGGGTTTTCGGTTTTCGTAGTCAGTGAATCCATTGCTGACCTAACTATAATCACTGGAATACTATATTTTGAGGAGGTCCCAACACGAAAATTGTTATTTTGCGTTTATGCATGCCTGGTGCAAGGAAGCGCTCTATAGAGTAGACACTAGACAATAAAGGTTTTGTTGTTTAAATTTATTCCAAGTCTAACCAAGGAACAAGACACTGTTTACACTAATGTGCCCTTCGACACACAGCCTGACGCTTTGGTGAAAACAAGTTAGCATAGTACGGTCACGTTTACAATACGGAACAAACAGACGATAACAGTTTTCAGGGGTGGGGAATCTATTTTTGACATAACCATCATCGCAGGGTTACTGTATTTTGAGGTCCTGACGAGAAAATTATTTTTTGCGATTTAGGTGTTTCTCTTGCAATGAAACGATGAAATGACAGGACCAGGGGGGGGGGGGTCGCACGACGGACTTTTCCAAAATATGATGGCCGCCACTTCGTCAAGCGCTTATAACTTTTGAAGGAAAAGGGGCACAGGAATGGGCCTCCCAGCATTCGACGTGGTTTGCGGCGAGCTTTCAAACACAATAACTCCAGTCTTTCTACGTCTATTGGTTGGCGCGAAATTCAAATTTTACTGCTTACCAAAATTTGCGCCGATGCAACACCTGACAAACGTGCGCACCGTTCTGGCGCCCTTCAAGCTAGAGGACCAGCTAATGGCGCATTCCACAGATAATTGCGTGGGCAATCCAGCCGTGTAAGCCGCATTGTTCTGCGGGCTCATGCGCCAGAACGGCGACCATTCAAAAATTGGGTCGAAAATAGTGCATTTTCTGACTGATTTTTCGACAGGTTTTGACACCTATCAACAATATGCTTGCTCTAATCGCGGCGGCTCACCCACCAAACGATAGCTAAGAATCTCAGGATTCCGAAACTGTACTCAGATTTCCGTTTCGTACCTGTTTTATGCCTCTTTTTCTGGTGTAAACCATATATGGCTATGGCCCGTGGTTTGTTAGAAATTCGCTTCTGAAAGCCCAATTCATGCAGAGTTCTCTTGTTTTTTTGCTATGCAAGACATGGTTTTAGTAAATTTAATGGACATGTCTTACGAACCATGGGTGGTAGTAGCCGTATATGGCTTACACCAAACTGTAGCAACTTGATAGCGCTGCAAAATTATGTAATAAAAACAGCCTACAAGTGTTGCAGACGAGCTAGAGCCGGCTAGTGGTCGAAAATTTTTTGTTCAAAAATTATTTTGGACCAAAAATTCTAAATCTACTCTAAAGCCTGAAAGCTCCAATTTCGAGGTCCCAACTGTGATGAGTAAGCTTGAAATCCGACATTGAAGATTTGTATGCCGCAAAACTATAGAACTTCGCATGTTTTCGAGCTTTTGGACGCGAATTTCTCACAAACAACGGGCCATAGCCATACAGTATATGGTTTACACCAGACTGTAGCAAATTGATAGTGCTACAACAGGGTTCGTGCGGCTTTTGGATAGCAAAATTCCCTGACCTTTCCCTGACTTTTCTATGACCAAAGTAAAAATTCCCTGACAAATCAGGGTGAGAAAACTGCAACCAATGTGAGAAAATTTTGAAAAATAGGCTTTGAAAAATGCATTTAAACGGTATTCAGAGGGCAAATTTCCAGTTTAAGTAGTAGTATATAAAGTCTGAAGATCGATCTTCAAAAGGGTGTTGTGTAAAGTCTGACAGGACCATTTGGCGATGAAATGTTTCTGCTGCTATCAAATTTTTCCCTGACCCGAGACCAAATTCCCTGACTTTTCCCTGATTCCCTGACTTTTCCATGACTCCCTGACTTTCCAGGTTCCGCACGAACCCTGTACAAATTTATTAAATAAAAAAGTCGCCCAGGGGATCCAGACGAGCTAGGGCCCGCCAAATTATTTTTGACCAAAATTTTTTAATCTACTTAAAAAGTTATCTAAAAGCCCAAATTTTTTAGTCCCAACTCTTATTATAGTATGAATGAAGTCCGAGTTGGAAGTTTTGGTCCCACAGTAGCCCTACTATATTTGATGGCATATGTCCTGGGAATGGAGCGTCAAATCCATAAACCCTTTGCAGGTTTAACATAATCTCATGGATGTCTATTAGTGCACCAAAGCACAGCTCTCTACACAAAAGTTCGATTTTCAACTTGACATCGGGCTAAGGACATATGACAGGACCGAATCAGAGACTGACTCTTAAATGACACCAAGAAGCAAGCTAAGTCGCGTCAGAAAGCATTAAGCAAGTTCAGAATTGTGCAATGTATGCAAGAGATACTATGTAATATGATTGACAGAAATCTTGGACATCGGTCCACAATTGACCATGTTCTGCTCTTTGCAGTGTATGCATGCTGAGAGGCAAATTTATATAAAATTTCACGGATTTTCAACTTTCAAGGCCCAAAAACTCAATTTGCCCCCCTTTTTTTCCTCGATTTTTTTTGTGGGTTCGAAAGCGAATAGATAGCGCTACATTTCCATAAAATAAAATTATCGGAATGGGGGTAGTAGGGGGGTCAAACCGGGCCCGGAAGGGGTTCGAAAAAAATTTTTTGTCAGAAATCTGGTCAACTAGGGTATCGTTTGAAAGAGAACGCTCTTCTGATTGTAAATATGAAATCCCCAAGTTTCTACGTCGATTTGTTCCCGAGTTATAAGCCGAAAGCTGAGGTTGGGTCGAAAAAGTGACCCTCTCAAAAATGGCCGGGAAGGTGATAAAATGTCTTTTTAGGTCAAATTAAACCAAAATATAAAATTTTAGCCAAATCGGAGACAAAAAGTTGAGATTTGTCCGGGAAGGGTCGATACCTAGAAAAACCGGCTCTTAAATTTTAGCTGCTGTGAATACAATGTGTCATTACG
>JASANB010007721.1:0-18961 GCA_030248155.1 Sabatieria punctata | reverse complement strand
TTGTGCTTCGTTCAGTTACGTATTGCTATTTTTTTCCGGTTTTTTTCCGGTTTTTTCCTAAATCGCGGAAAAAAAAAACTCCAGCCCAAGTTCTGAGTATCCTAGGCTGGTTTTTATGATTCCTAACGCTTTCTAGCGCCTTCCTCAGTCTTGTTAGACCGAAATACACGTGTTACATTGATATAAATCACGAAACAGGCATGAAACAGTGCCTGACAGGTTCCATAAACAACGCTATATGCAAATTTTCTTACAGCAGTTTGCATTTTTGTTTTTTCATGCCAAATTTGGTCTTTTTTATTGTTTTTCTAACAGTTTTGAGTCAGTATGGCCTATTATACATAGCAAAAGTCCGTTTTTTAAACGAAAAATGACGTAAATTAGCTATTTTTAGCTTGAGTTTTTTTCCGCGATTTATGTTTTTTTCCGACCCTTAGGAAAAAAACCGGTTTTTTTCCGGAAAAAAACAGTTTTTTTCCGGTGTTTTTTTCCCACCTCACATCCCTGCTGAAACTCGATCGGTTCAGAGACTGGCTCTTAAATGCTTCCTATTAGGTGCATTTTTCTTCACTGATTCTGAATATGATCTTCTTTTGGCGCTAGGACAACTCAGTCGGTAGTTACAATGTATGAACCTCTGAAGATTCATCAACATATACACTTTTGAGAGCCATAATCTTAAAATAGATAGGTTATGTTTCAATACTTCCGAAGGGAATCTACCATCAATTAATAGTGTTCCTGGTCTATTTTGGACTGCTGATTTCAGAAATGACCTTAATTTTTCTGTATAAGCTCGACATTTTGAGATATAACACTATCTACTTATTACACTATGGTAAACTTGCATCTTGAAATTGGTAGTCTATAACGTAAAACTAAGGTCATTTCTGAAATTAGCAGGTCAAAATAGGCCAGAAACACTGTCTATTGATAGTAGATTACTTTCAGAAGTGCCGAAACACAGACTGTCTATTTCTAACTGGAAATTGGGTCACTTTCGATCGAAACTTCGACTTAGTGCCATTCTGGTATAAGGGGTCGTAGATCGATTTTGCTGATATGGTTGGATAGCCCATCACATTCTACGTCAACGCTCTACTGCGGGTCGCTCTAGCTTCATGGAGGCCGGAATTGCAAATGATTTTAAAAGATACCGCAAAATTTTTTTTTGGAAAATTAAAACATGAATAACTCAAAAACAGGGCCGATGCCAAAAAAGTGAAAACATGAACGTGTAGAGGGCGACGTGTTCTATCCCGCCTGAAAGTATGGCCAAAATCTGCGAGGGACGTCAAAAAATTATTTTTTCACTTTTTAAAATAACCCCTAAAATCAACGGTATTCACGCTGGCCTGAATCGATCAGCCCCAAACTTTGTGGGTGCAGTGGTCATAGTAAGACTAATTTATCCTGAAAATATGACCGCGATCGGCAATTGCACACTGGAGAACCAGTTGAAAATGCCCGAAATCAGGTTTTTGGCCACAAATACCCCAAGCGGTATCGCAGAGCAAAAATACCACAGTGGTGGTGTTTTCTACTAATGATAGTGACCTATTGATTCATCACATAAAGAGTATAGGTCAGAAAATTTCAGGTTCCGCCGCGCCGCCTGCCTGGGTCTTATAAAAATGGCTCTTAATTAGAAAAAATTACTTTGGGCTGTATCATCCTTAAATTATATATGTTGAGAAGTTCGTGTGTAAGCTTCAGGATCAAACGATCTGCAGTCACATTGGGTAGGCGTTCTACAGTCAGGGAAATAACAACATATATGGTATCAGTACACATATATGGAAACGGTACCATATATGGTACCGGTACACCTTCAAGTGGTACCATATATGGTACCACTTCCTTATATGGTACTGGTACCATATATGGCACCCCTTCGATCGAGGCCTCAGGTGGTACCATATATGGTACCGGTACCATATATGGAAACGGTACCATATATGGAACCGGTACCATATATGGTACCCCTTCGATCGAGGCCTCAGGTGGTACCATATATGGTACCCTTTCGATCGAGGCCTCAGGTGGTACCATATATGGAAACAGTACCATATATGGTACCGGTACCATAGATGGTACCCCTTCGATCGAGGCCTCAGGTGGTACCATATATGGTACCCTTTCGATCGAGGCCTCAGGTGGTACCATATATGGAAACGGTACCATATATGGTACCGGTACCATATATGGTACCCTTTCGATCGAGGCCTCAGGTGGTACCATATATGGTACCGGTACCATATATGGAAACGGTACCATATATGGAAACGGTACCATATATGGTACCCTTTCGATCGAGGCCTCAGGTGGTACCATATGGTACCACCTCAGGCCATACATGTAACAGATCATCAGCCGAACGGGGGAGGGGGAGTTGGGGGTCTGGCGCCGGCCAGGGGGGGTCTGAGCCAAAATTTTGGGAAGGGGGTCCGGCACTAAAAAACGCTCAAAAATGGAAAAAAATCGCAATTTTTGGGCCAAAAATCGCTAATTTGGGCTGAAATACAGCTAGAAAGTGGTGTTTTAACGGCTATTTTGGTAAATTTTGTGTCTGAAATTGCAAAAAATCGCAAAAATTTGCTCAAAAATTACTTGCCAGAAAAATCGGAGGGGGTCGGAAAAATCGTCTCGGTCTCGAGGGAGGTCCCTATCCGGGGGGGGGGTCTGGCCTAAGTCGGGTGGGGGGGGGGCAGACCCCCTGTTACATGTATGCCTGAGGCCTCGATCGAAAGGGTACCATATATGGCACCGGTACCATATATGGTACCGTTTCCATATATGGTACCGGTACCATATATGGTACCACCTGAGGCCTCGATCGAAAGGGTACCATATATGGTACCGTTTCCATATATGGTACCATTTCCATATATGGTACCGGTACCATATATGGTACCACCTGAGGCCTCGATCGAAAGGGTACCATATATGGTACCGGTACCATATATGGTACCGTTTCCATATATGGTACCGTTTCCATATATGGTACCGGTACCATATATGGTACCACCTGAGGCCTCGATCGAAGGGGTACCATATATGGTACCGGTACCATATATGGTACCGTTTCCATATATGGTACCGTTTCCATATATGGTACCGGTACCATATATGGTACCACCTGAGGCCTCGATCGAAAGGGTACCATATATGGTACCGGTGCCATATATGGTACCCCTTATGATTTGATCGAAGGGGTACCATATATGGTACCGGTACCATATATGGTACCGTTTCCATATATGGTACCGTTTCCATATATGGTACCGGTACCATATATGGTACCACCTGAGGCCTCGATCGAAAGGGTACCATATAAGGAAGTGGTACCATATATGGTACCACTTGAAGGTGAACCGGTACCATATATGGTACCGTTTCCATATATGTGTACTGATACCATATATGTTGTTATTTCCCTGACTGTTCTAAGTGTTCTCCAATGACTTCTGCCAGTTTTGAAGAACTGCGTTGAAGCATCATTGGAGAGCCCGAATTCACCTGAAAGCAATATGAAAAGCAAATGAAGGCATCCGCTATTGGAGTGTGTGCTCTTAATGGCACTTTTTCGGTATCTTACCAAAGACAAAAGGACATAAATTGTACTGGGTGACCATGTTTGCTCGAAGAAACTGCTTTTCGCTGACACTTGATTCCGAAATGCATCTTCCACAAATTGGTCTGCGATTTGCATTTCTGCAGCAGTCCACATGCGGTGGATAATCTCTTGCACACTCTGATTGACAACAGTTGAATAATTGCGAATGAAATCAATGTAAAATAGACGTTTTGGTACTTTAAGAAGAAGTCCAAAATCGAAGTTGAAGTTCTGTGTTTCAGACTCATTTTTTCCAACAATTTCTGCTCTGATAATAGTGGGTCTGGTGATATTCTCTGATACAATCTTGGCAGTGTCGTGGACAGTCAAAACGGCAAATGTAATCAACACCACATACCACACCAATACCTCCCAGGTGGATTTGGCTGTATTAATCAACGAAAAACCAGCAATTGGGGTGCTCGAGTAGAATTTATTCTTCTGCAGCCAATCAAGCACAGGATTCAGTCTTCTCAGATTGTGTTTGCAATTTTCATCCATTTTTTGTGAAGCATTTGTAAAATTCTAGCAAGTAGTAGCGAATAAGAAATAAGAATAAGATGTTCCAAATAATTATAACTCACATAAACCACCCACTAGGGTAAACTTGTGAGAACACTGCAATAGAACAACAGTCTGGACACCAGTCGAAAAGAATATATCGATTCTTGGATTATTGCAGCAAAATCTGATACTGTAGACAAGACAGGCCTGGGCACATACGTAACATTGGGGCTAAGAGGGATGCTGAATGTCTAAATCATTAACCTGAGTAATGGCAAGAAAAATTGCATTTTCTGAGCTTCGCCAGACACCATGAAATCGTTAATAATGTCATGGTATATGCTTTCCAATTAGTTTGTCAAATAGAACTGATGATAACAGACAAAGGTTATCAATTACATCCTAGAACAAAACGTTTTTGTGTTGGCTAGATGCAAAACGAGTACTGCTGGGCTGTAAATGATAAACGGCGTTTCTTTCTTGTATTTCAGTGCTAGTGCTTGCTTATAGGACGTTAAGAACAACCACAATAATAATTTACCAGCTTATGAACAAAATATGTAGGGATTCATGCATCAAATTTGAGTCAGTTCTGAGTAAACAAAAAATCCCCTGAATATCGGTTTTTATGGAGCAGTTCACAAAAACAGATCTTCAGATACTGTATTTTCTCAATCATTCTCCATGTATGATCATACATCAAAATTTCCCGCGTTTTAGCAGATGCTGTACTCCACAAATTTCATGTGTTTTCATGGATATTTGTGAAAAATATAGCAAAAACAAAACTTCCAATTTTTACGTTGTCTACAGGCTTTGTAATTACAAATTTCACTTATGCTTCAATTTCTTAGGATTTGGTCAAGCCTGGTGCACTATACTTTTCATTCAGCAAACAAAATTTCACTTATTCCGAATTTCAACATTGGAAATGGCAGCAAGATGAAAAGTTGTTGTATTTTTCGAACACCTGGGACCCGGGTCTTATAACCGGAGGGGTCTTATAGGTGGGAAACTATGGTACGGATATATGTGAGCAGGATTTATACACAAATCTTTAGGCAGTTACTGGTACATTTGCCAAGGCGGAAAAATGGTGCCCTCAGGCTGTTTCGACAGTTCCAACAAACGACTGACGGTGGGAGAGACCACCCAGCAAGCGGATACGAACAGCAATGTGTTTTGTAAGAACGCGACATTCTTACCTTCGCAATCACTGGATGTGTGGCTGACGACAAATCGTTCGAACTCGGTGACACTTGGGTGGACAGAACTGTAGGTTTCTCTTCTCTAAAGAGAAATTATATGAGAAAGTGATCAATCCAATTCATGATTTAGATGAACAATCTGTCTGTCAACTTTAGCCGGATACCAGCTGACTGACCGGCTATTCCAACAATTAGAAAGGTCCATCGTAGCATTATTTGTGAAGAAATCAGACATGAACAGTGAGAAACTGAGTCTGCAACAATGTAGGTTGCAGCTATTGTAGAGCTTAGAGCAACGGTCAAGTGTAACATCCTGCTAGAAGCAACACCAGACAAGGTTTTACTGAATGCTGCTGGGCTTGGTCTCATTTCAGAAACACTAAGTTGGAAATTTTACGCAAACGTTGAAAGAAAGATCAAAAATCACTGCAGAGGAATTATTGCTCGCACACATCTGCGTCATTCTATACAATAAAGCAAGCTATCCGTCATACATACCAATACAGACTACAGTTATTGTGTCTCTTAAAACAAAAGCCGTAACCTAAGTATCACACAAGTACATATATGTATGTAATTCAACATAGGTACATATGCTTAGCTCATGTGAAGCGAAAGTTTAGCTACATAACAGTTTGCTGGTCTTTCCCATAGCCAGGGTTATCTGTCACTGTTGTTGGGCCCTTGAACAGAGGGTTTTCCTGAAAAAGCCAAGACTGAATGATTTAGCAACTGCTTTAAATGAGGGTTAACAAACATCTGTGTTCCACTTTTTCTGCGCTAATTCTTTCTGAAACAGCATGTATTCCCTTCGATCGTCCCACACAATATAGAGCTTCCAGAGTAATAGCAGCAAAAGTCCAATAAATAGAACCCCAGCGACAACCATGAGCACAATCGGTAATACTGGAATCGGAGGTGGGCACTCTTAAAAAATTATGTAAGTGTACTATAGTAGTATAGTAACGTGAACAGGTAGAAGGTACCTTTGTGCTTGTTCGCCCAAACTGTTATACTTTTCTCAAATTTGTCATTGTACTTGAATGTAAAATTGAATCTGCAATCATCTGCATCATCAAACACACATACCGCATAGGCTTTTTCTCCTTCTTTAGCCTCTAAGACATGAGTAATCAGTTACGTTTATACAACATTTTAAAACACACATACTTGGTAATTGGTCAACTGGAATCACCTCAAATGGGCATTTATTACCACACTCTTCAGTGGTGTACGGCCCACTATCAAACTGCTTGCACAGCACACAGGGTCGTAACTCATCACATTTTGTAGGACAACCCTAAGATTCTTCTCTGCTAACTTATCCCTTTCATTTTAAAGACTGACAGTGTTTCCATACACATACCGGGCATATATCGCAAAAAATTCCAGTGTAGACTCTATCATCGGAGTCTGTAGAACATCGACATTTGCCACACTTGCATGTCCCATGGTCACTGCAGATTTTCTACAATTACACCATCTATTATCATAATAACTTGTATTATGTTTAGTCTTACTCCAGTTTTGGGCTCCCTGCAAGCATCCTGGTCGGTTGTGCAATCGCACCTTTTCCCAGTCCAGCCTGTGTGGCAGTTGCAATGTCCACACACACAGTCACCATTCCCTGTTAATTTGACTTGGACTCAACTGATTAGACAGCATTTGTCAACTAACCTCCACACAGCTTTCCTTCAACTTTGACACAGTTGGTGTTATCACACTCACAAAATTGACCACTGTATTTCGGGTTTCGACATCGGCACACTCCACACTCACACATGCCTTGCCCTTCACAGATCAGACCACTGCCTGGCCTAAATAATTTGCAGAGGTATAGTTAGCTAGTAAACACACTATTGTTTATACAGTATAGATAAAAAAAAATGTCCCATCGCTTTTTCGGCCTTCACTCAAACGTTTCGTTCTCAGTTACTTCTTTACCGATTTGGCTCAAATTTTCAGCAAAAATTAACAACATGGTTGGCTAAATATTCTGCAAGTTTAGTGCCAAAATTCCGACTCATACTGGTTTTATGACCCGAAAACTGGGAATGAGGGTGGTCCACACAAATTTATTTTTTTTTCGGTAATACAAGGAGTACAGTCCTGAAACTTGCAGGAATGATTGATGTTGCTATTGGGCATAACATACTAAGCGGGCAGCCCTGTAGCTCAAAGGGCACTAAAATGGGGGAATTTCAAAAACATGACGAAATATGACTTTTCTTCGCAAAACCGGCAGAATGACGATTCTAAAGATTTTCAATTTTCAAAAAACGCTGCAGGGATGGTTACTATGGTGTGGAACAGAGCTTAAATATCAGGTTCATTTATTTGTCGAACTTCCTGCTACAATCTATGTTGATTAACAACAGATTCAGTGCTTTGATTCTAGAAGGTGCAGATTTCTTAACTATGGGATTTTCACTCATGTTTTTGAAATTCCCCCATTTTAGTGCCCTTTGAGCTACAGGGCTGCCCGCTTAGTATGTTATGCCCAATAGCAACACCAATCATTCCTGCAAGTTTCAGGCATGTACTCCTTGTATTACCGAAAAAAATTAAATTTGCGTGGACCACCCTCATTCCTAGTTTTCGGGTAATAAAACCAGTACGAGTCGGAATTTTGGCACCACACTTGCAGAATATTTAGCCAACCATGTTGTTAATTTTTGCTGAAAATTTGAGCCAAATCGGTAAAGAAGTGACTGAGAACGAAACGTTTGAGTAAAGGCCGAAAAAGCGATGGGACATTTTTTTGATCTATACTGTATTTACTGGACAGGGAATCCTTTTGAATCTAGTAGACATCAACAACAATCAAAATGAAGCTTACTTTTTATGAACAATCAGAAGCCTTACATACCTTATGCACTGCCGATCCAAATCTGCTGTGGACGTGCCAGGTGTGTCACATTCACAGTGCCGGCCACTCACTTCCCCATAGCATTTACACACTCCACACACAAGATCGCCTCTTCGGTTGCAGCTATTCGCCTCTCTTTGTATATTCTGAAGAAAAGAATTTGTGCAAACCAGCGGAACAATGTTACCATCATATCACTGACCCTGTGAGTACAGTCGCATTCACAAATTTTGTTTACTCTGAGTTTGACAGCCTCGTGAAAACTCGCAGGCCCGATTTTGACGTCTACCCTCTTCTCTTCACAGCTGGTTACTTTTACTGTCACTTCAAATGCCACAGTGTCTCCTATTTTAACGTCATTGCAAGTGGGCGAGTTTGTCCAGTAATCACTGAAAATTTGACAGTCAAAGTCTCAATGAATTTGACTCTTATGCGTATGAACTGACTGTGTCAAATCGCATTTTGATTTGTACGAAATTGCCAATCCTTTAGCACCACTGTGGACCATTGTGATTTTGCCCGAGATTATCTGAAAGTGATTGGTTCATTTTTCAGCCTTTATAACAACTTTAGAGTGATAACTGAGAGAGGCCCATATTTAAGAGTTCATATTACTCAGGTAGAGACATCTAACGAAGTTATCAGTTTACAGAGTACACTTCAGAGATCACTTACACTGTATTGCTTCGTAATGACATCAATGATGTTACTTGAGTCATTTGCCAGTCTTTCCACACCCAGACTAACACCAGTGCCCGACAATGTTTCTTGAAGGTCTTTATAGTACCGCACTAAGTTGATCTAAACTTAAAGTACATATGAAGAGGTATAAACAGAAAGTATACTTCACAGTTGATATACAGTATATGTAGATAAAAAAAATGTCCCATCGCTTTTTCGGCCTTCACTCAAACGTTTCGTTCTCAGTCACTTCTTTACCGATTTGGCTCAAATTTTCAGCAAAAATTAACAATATGGTTGGCTAAATATTCTGCAAGTGTGGTGCCAAAATTCCGACTCATACTGGTTTTATGACCCGAAAACTAGGAATGAGGGTGGTCCACGCAAATTTATTTTTTTTCGGTAATACAAGGAGTACAGTCCTGAAACTTGCAGGAATGATTGGTGTTGCTATTGGGCATAACATACTAAGCGGGCAGCCCGGTAGCTCAAAGGGCACTAAAATGGGGGAATTTCAAAAACATGACGAAATATGACTTTTCTTCGTAAAACCGGCAAAATGACGATTCTAAAGATTTTCAATTTTCAAAAAACGCTGCAGGGATGGTTACTATGGTGTGGAACAGAGCTTAAATATAAGGTTCATTTATTTGGTGAACTTCCTGCTACAATCTATGTTGATTAACAACAGATTCAGTACTTTGATTCTAGAAGGTGCAGATTTCTTAACTATGGGATTTTCACTCATGTTTTTGAAATTCCCCCATTTTAGTGCCCTTTGAGCTACAGGGCTGCCCTCTTAGTATGTTATGCCCAATAGCAACACCAATCATTCCTGCAAGTTTCAGGACTGTACTCCTTGTATTACCGAAAAAAAAAATAAATTTGCGTGAACCACCCTCATTCCTAGTTTTCGGGTCATAAAACCAGTATGAGTCGGAATTTTGGCACTAAACTTGCAGAATATTTAGCCAACCATGTTGTTAATTTTTGCTGAAAATTTGAGCCAAATCGGTAAAGAAGTGACTGAGAACGAAACGTTTGAGTGAAGGCCGAAAAAGCGATGGGACATTTTTTTATCTATACTGTATTTGTGTATTCATACTTCCCATTTTTGTTACCTTGGGAACTTTATAAGCATCATCCTTCGGCATACCCACAGCAAAGATAATGTTGGTTTTGGTTTTGGTCAGCGTCTCACGAAGTAGTGTCAGACTGGGATAATCCCACTGCTTCGACTGTGAGTAAGAGTCCCTCGCATCCAGACGACAAGAATCTCCTGGTGGCTCGACCAAACCAGCTAGTCGGCCATCTCCTGCTGTGTGCAAGCTTCCATCTGAGATATAAAGCAGAATTTTCAGGGCTCGCTTTCTCCAGCCAATTCTGTTCTACAACTTTGAGACATTCAACTTACCTGAAACTTCAACCTAATCAATCTTCATACCTGGCAAACCAGCGATTGAACAATGGCATCCAATCCACCTTCCGGTGAGTCCAAGTTGCCGGAAATTTCTGATGCGTTCACTTTCCTCTGATGTCAACCACAAATTCCGAATCGGATATAATTTGTTAAGTGGGAATTACCTTGAATCTATCGATGTCACTACCCAGCGACATCATATGTCTAAATGAGTAGGCTGGGACATTGGGCCTGAACTCAGGACGAGGATCAGCGAAAGGAATGACAACTTTGTCAACGAATGAACCAAAGCCAATGTGATAATGACTCGTAAGGTCTTTTAGTTTCTGACCTAAACAAGAAGCTGACTGCAATGTTTTCAAAATTATTGATCATGTTTCATAGCGATCAAACTTGCCAATGTCCTTGCTAAGTTCAACCAAGTTGTTTTTGTCATCTTTCATTGACCGTGACATATCCATCAGAAAATACATATCCAGTGGGTAGGGAGCCCGACGAAAGATGATTTGAAAAGTTTTCTCTTCTCCTAAAAACATGAGATGGTTTAAACTTTAAAGTCCAAAAACACTATTTCTACCATCCCTGAATTACTCTTTTAATAAACATTGCATGAAAGAAAATTGATTGAAACCTTTTCGAAGTGTAATTTCGAGTTCTTGAGGTTGCATCTGAATTGGCGTTTCGTCATCATTCAGATTGGTGACTGATTCATTCTACAATTATGAAAAAAACTTTTTAATTGGCAAAACATACAATAGTCAGCACCTTTCTTGTAACAATCTTGGACCTGGGATTTTCAATATACCCATTGCAACCACCATTGTCCAAATTATCTGCTACATCACACCGCGAACCAGTGTAATCCTGAGTTAGCTTATAAACTTTATTAAGAAGAGGTTAAATATAAAGTCACTTACAGACTTTTTGCACCAAGCACACACAGGATTGTAGCTAAGACATTCCGAGCATGTATAGTTGCTGGACAATGTGTCACATCGAAATTGATTCCCTGATATAAGAAAAATGGGATAAAACTTTGAGCGTAAAACAATTGGGTACCTTGAACCAAGCTTAGCATAAATGAATTTGCGCAGAATATAGTTGATAGCCATACTACGTTGTTCATAGCTTCTGCAGTACAGTACAGTTATAAGACTAATTTCTTAACTTACAAAGAAGGCGGTGGGAGGCAGTGACTAATCAAAGCTTCCGATAGATGCATCATGCTGGCTTGGAAATCTAAGTTCTCCATTTAGACTACGTATGTAAACCAGAATACTAGCAAACCTTATCAGGAATAGAACACATCTGGTTTTGTCCTGCTTAGACATAATTCGTAGTGACTAGACTACTAACTACAAACTAGTAGACTATTATCTATCTGACTTTTGAAAAATTGAGACTACAAGTTGACCACGAAGTACCTCAAATCTCTAAATTTGCACTGTTGTTTACTGTAATTTTAGAACAATTTTAGTATAAATTTTACAAAAACTGTCAAAATTGTCCAGTAATCCCAACTATTACAAACACTGTTTAGACCATTGACCCTCTAATTTAGTTTATTTATACGTAACTGTGATTACTGAAACACTAAGTAATTCATGCACATGCAGCATCATACATTCAAAAGAGGGTCTTAGCTTAGAGCCCGCCCTCGAGTGACTAGAGTAGTCCATTATCCTCACTGCGTAACTGTGTCTGAGTCTCCCTGCCCAGATTCATGAAACCACTTTTCTACTCCCATACTCTGCTTCCGATTTTTCATGAGAGTAATTTTCTTTCCGCCCATTTCTTTCGATTTTTTACAATATCAGACATCAAGATTACTGTAATTGTTTGCTGTAGCAAAAATTAGCGTTTAACCGATTTTTAGCACAAATTTCATCAATTTTTTTAATTATTTTCCTTCAAGTTTCCTAGCTTGCAATGCAAATTGACTACAGCGACTTTTTACAGTAGCGGAACGAGACCGCAAATTGTCCACTAACCGCTAACTACAAAGTAAAATCGTTTAGCTAATTGACTACTGACTACTAACTGAAAATCCTAAAACCTTGGGCTAAAACCAGTAACTACAAAACAAACCAATTTTTGGTATCTAAAAGGAATTACGTAGGTCCATTGAAGGTCAATAGCCCTAGCTGAGAAAATGATAAAAATGTGTATCTACTGGAAAACAGAGAGTGTTTGTGTATCGGTGTAACTGTCTTGGTTTCAGCATCTGTAGCTGTGGCCTGAGAATCGGTTTGTTGAGACAATCAAAAAAGCAGCACTGAGAAGTCATATATTTTAACCAATTGACCTATAGTAAAACGATCAAAGAATCAATCACATGTATCTTTTCTTTGCTGTAGTCGTTTCTAAAACTTTATTAGGTAGGTTTATATAGTACTGACTAAATAGCTACACTCAGGGATGCTTATCATACCAGTATTCTACTAGCACTAAAATCAGTTTTTATATTTTTGTACTAAAGCATACCATATCAAATTCAAAATGATCTCCACTATATCACATTCAAAGACTGAATCTTGTATACCTACTAAAACTAGACTATAACAGATTTCTACTATGGCACCACACGAGACCAAATCAAATTAAAAAATGAGCAGATTTATACTACACCATACCATGTCAATGTCAAATTCAAACTTTAAATTTGTAGGCATCCCTGGCTACACCAGATTTGCCAATCTTTAATTTTACCAAGGATTAATTGGAAACTTACATATGCCTATAGTGCAAAAGCCATATATGCAAAACTTGCACAGATCACAGCTCATGCAGTCACGGTTACTATTGCAGCGCATCGTGCAATAGCACATCTCTGCAGGAGTAGGAGTAGGTGGTGGTTTTGCTGCAAGCAATTAAGTTTAGTACAGGTGGCAAAAAAACTGAGTCATAGTTAACCAGCAGTTCCAGCGCTCCTACAAGTAGAATGGTGAACAAATTTAACGACTTCCTTGTTGCTTTTATAATTTTTGTTACTCCAACAGTCACTTAACGCAGTTTATGGTACCGACACCATATATGTGGTGGTACCCTTAATATGGCGAACGGTGATGAACGATTGTAAGCGTAAAGGAAAGAAGGGCATGAGGACGTTTTAGAAGAAAGTGTGAAACGTTACCATTAGTGCACTTTACACATAGATGGGTGCCGTAACCCACAGGTTTGCATCCATGATTAACAGGGCAGTAGCACAGTGGTGGAGGGCGGATATTGCTGCCCTCAGGAAAAGAGCCAGCGCATACTTGACCCTTCGCGCATTCCGATATCTTTCTGAAGTCGAAATATTTTTAAGATTTTCATACAGTGCTTACTGTCGTGCGCAGTCTCAGGAGTTTATTGTCCTGTTTCTTTGTCTGAATATAATCTGTTTTTAGGTATCTACTTCAGCTTGTCATCGCAAGCGTTTGATAGCATGGGTTGGGCTTTATGTCAGATAGATACATGTAACAGCTCCGGCCTGACCTAGACGGAGGGGGTGGGGGTTTCCTCAGGTGGGGGGTCGACTGCGTTTTGCCCAGAGTTGGTCCAAAATTTAAGAAAGCTGCAAAACGCCTGGAAATGCGTTTTTAGCACATTTTTTTCAGTAAGGACGCTAAAAATCGCCATTTTAAGCTGCTAAATAGCGTTTTAGAGGTAAAAACAAGCAAAAAATGACGAAAAGAGCTTCCAAAAACTCCGATTTCTCTTAAACATCAGCAGTGGAAACGCCAAATTCGGTTTTCAAAGGTTTTTCAAGTGAATTTTTTGGCTAAAAATTAGTGATTTCTGAGCCAGTTTGTTAGTACTGGAGCCACTACGAATACTTGTGTTTTTGGGTCAGGTGGCTCCCGTAACCTGTCTCGGGGGTGGGGGTGGGGGTGAGGGGGGTTTGGCCTTTTCAGCAAGGAGGTAACCCCTAACCCCCTAGTACATGTATGGTCATCAATGTACTTGCACTCTCTTGAACTGGTTTTAAACCCACAAAAAACCATTCTGCCAGATGCCAGGGCTGCAGTGAGGGACACAAGTGAGGGACACACGAATTGTGGCCTGCTATGTGACTTGCTTTAGAAAATAGTTGAAGCTAACTGCTACTAAATTTATTTAATGAAGAATCGGTTAAATAGTTCATGGAATAATTAGACCTAGGACTAAGATCCTTGCTGTGCTCTATGTATAATTAGAGAAGTTCAAAAATCATATATACCGAGCACCAGCGAAGCCTGCTACAAGCAAGCAGACAAAGAGAGCGTTGGTGATTGACATGCTGGCTTTAGTTTGGAAATACCAAATGAAGCCCAGCGGCAGGGCGCCTTTGAACAAACACTTCATTAATTTTCATTCTGCTTGCGCTCATTACTAGATGTGTTTTTATAAATGAATTAGGTAGCGTGCCTCCTGTTTGTGTAGCACCTACGCCTTTTGAACAAGTATTCGATTCTGAACAAAATTGGTAAGGTTTCTAGCCATTCTCGTAACTAAGTTAGTATGTTTCTTGATAAGTTTCCTCATTGTGAAAATGGAGCTGACCTCTAAGAACCGCCTGGTATTTACAGACCTATGAATTTTCAGTTTATTTGAGTAAAAATGACAGCACAGCGCAGAAGTAAGGCTTTCCATTTTTAGACGCACAGTAGAACAATGTCCTTTCTATTTCATACAGTATTTATAGCACAATTTGTATTTCATTATCATAGCATGCGTGCAGGTCACAGTTAAGTTTAAGCAGTAGGAGCATGATCATTGCACAGGTCACCCGAACACAAATAGCACTTTACATCTGTGTATCCCTGCTGTTTGGCCTTTTTTATCAGTTCTGGACAGGTGTAGTCGTTCAAATTACAGTCATAGGCATAGTGTCCTAAAATGGTGAATACCATGTACCAACCTTATTTAGAACACGCTGTATACTTGAGTTGAGACACAATTACCTAGTGCCAAATTCTCAGATGGGCTAGGGTTAACTTGAAACACCAACATACTTGTTCCGTTTTTGATGCCTGAGCCAGCACCACACATTTTGTCTTCACCAGGTTTGCAGGTTCTTGCCTTTGTTGGTTTCACCTTATCTTCATCATCATAGCATCTAAGTGCAGATGTGACTGCAAAAAATGGCTTCAACCTTTCCAATCTATATCCTCAAAACTTACCCTGGATAAGCACGATGACTGACAGGAGTATAAAGGTAGTGCGCATGTTGAGTGAGAATGCTGGTTTATTTAAAGCAAGTGGATAAAAGCGCTTTCCCGATCAGATCATTGCTGACTTAAACAACTGTAGTTTAAATAAAAGATTAAGTTTGACCACGATGCGGCAACCTTTGTTAGTGCGGTTTTGGTAAGTTTAGTGCCAAAATTTTATCTGAGAGTCAGAGTTAATAATAATAACTTTCGCTAACCCAGACAATATTAGCCGGTCCCAACTTGCCCGGATAAACAAGACACGACTGTACTCAAGTTTGCATGTATGTTGCTGGCCGATACCTCAACAATACCAGTAAAGAACAGAAATAAATGTAAAGCAGTAATAGCACCTTTAACTTGTGTGTTTTCAACTTATTATTGTTAATGAATGATTATGATTTATATTTTATTATCAGAGCACAGATGGTTAACCTCAAGCATTAGGAGCATGGTCATTGCACAGGTCCCAGGAACACAAATAGCACTTTAGATCTCTGAGTCCATGCTTTTCGGCTCTTTCTTGTATTTCTGTACAAACGTTGCTGGGAGCACACTCATATTCGTAGTGATCTAAAACTGATAATACCAAACAAATCTCAAGGCGGCTGTGTATTGTGTGAGTATTTAGAACTTGATAACTGTAAATTTGAGTCAGATTTAGTTACCAAACCCTAAGACAATGTAAATGACCTATGCATATCCATACGTGATTTATTTGCCATCATTGAAGCAGCACCACACATGGTTTTGCCAGGCCCGCATGTACTTATCTTCATTGGTTTCACAGTTTCTTCATCGTCATAACATTTAAGTGCAGATGTGGCTGCAAAACTGGCTATAAAGTAGATCTATGTGTATCTACAACAGTTACCTAAGACAAACAAATTGAAAGATAGAAGTATAAAAGTGACATGCATATCGTGGGCAGCAATGGTGGCTCTTGTAGGATGTGGAAACAAGGACTGTTCTGATCTGATGGTTGGTGAATTAAAAACAGCAGCCTGAATACAAGATTAACTTTTTGCAAGATAGGCAACCTTTGTTGGAGCGGTCTTGCTCAATTGAGACTAATGATGTAACCGAGGCTGGGCTCAACTCGAAAAAGCTCGGAATAACTCGGTATTTTGAAAACTCGGTTACGTAATCGAGGCTCGGTTTGAAAAATACCAAGATTATCGAGTTTACTGAGTTTGTGTATATTATTGCGATTTTTTGCAATTTTGGGCGTTTTTTATAGCCAAACCTACCACCCAAAATATGGGTTCAGACCCTAGCCCTCCTCCCCCGTTGGCGGATGATCTGTTACATGTATGGGAGGTACTGTACTGCTACAGATTCTGATGCGCAAGTGACAAAAGCTGTCATTTAGGATGTTCACCCGGAAAACAGTGTTTTAGCTTTCATTTGTTAATCCAGAAATTCGCAGACAATATTAGCCCAATCGAACTTATCGAACGCCTGGTAAACGAGACACAACTGTATTCAGGTTTGCATGTTGCGGACCGATACCACAACCATTCCACTAAAGACCACAAAAGATGTAAAGCAGTAATAGCACCCATACATGTAACAGCTCCGGGCCGACCTGGGGGGAGGGGGGTAGGGGGGGTTTTTTCCTCAGGTGGGGGGTCGAGGGGGGGGTTTCGCCCAGGTGGGGGGTCCCAAAATTCAAAAAGCTCCAAAACGCCTAGAAATGCGTTTTTAGCACGTTTTTTTCTGTAAGGACGCTAAAAATCGCTATTTTAAGCTGCCAAATAGCGTTTTAAAGCTAAAAACAAGCAAAAAATGACAAAAAGAGCTTCCAAAAACACCGATTTTTCTTAAATATCAGCAGTGGAAACGCCAAATTCGGTTTCCAAAGGCTTTTCAAGTGAATTTTTGGCTAAAAATTAGTGATTTCTGACCCAGTTTGTTAATACTGGAGCCACTACCACCACTTGTATTTTTGGTCGGGGGGGGGTCCCTTAACCTGTCTCGGGGGGGGGGGGGGTGGGGGGGTGTGGGGGGGTTGGCCTTTCCAGCAGGGGGGTAACCCCCCCAAACCCCCCCTAGTACATGTTTGATAGCACCTTTAACTTGTGTGCTTTCAACTACTTATTGTTAATTTATGATTATCGTTTACATGTTATTATCAGAGCACAGATGGTTAACCTCAAGCATTAGGAGGATGATCATTGCACAAGTCCCCGGAACACAAATAGCACTTCAGACCTTTGCATCCATGCTTTTCGAACCTTTTTCGCATTTCTGTACAAGCATTGCTGGAAGCACACTGATATTCGTAGTGGTCTAAAACTGATAATACCAAACAAATCTCAATTCTCTGCGTATTGTGTAGTATTTAGAACTTGGTAACTGTAAATTTGAGTCAGATTTAGTTACTGAACCCTAAGATAATATAAATAACCTATGCATCTAGTGTTGTTACAATACCAAAATCTCCGTTTGACTATGACTATGACTACCGTCCGTTCGAGTACAATACGAGAGTAGTCAAATTTGACTATATCGTAGTCAAACAGTTTGACTTCTATGACCATCGGTTTGACTACTTTGACTACTTTTTGAAACTGAGCCAAATCGACATTTTCAGGGATTTATCATGTTTCAGTCACCAGGCGTCAGCCAGAAATGGGTGTTGTTCCATCAACAAATCATTTACGTCAAAACAAACACTGGTTGGGCGCTAAAACAGACGGCAGAATTGTTCTTTTCCCTCCAAAATTTTCATTTTAAACCAAAAACAGCATATTCTGCAAAAACGCTGTAAAATTGAGTAAAATGCTCTTTGTGTTTTAAGCCAATTCTTGTTGTTTCTTTATCAAAAAGTGTACATATTCTACTGTATGTCATGATTTTAATCTTGGACCTGTGGAACTTGAATCAAGTAGAAATTCACTGACTGACGCTTCATTGTTGTCAGAATTTTAGAGAAAAAGGTTAACCTATAGTGCTGTTTGCTGTTCTATAGTGCTTAAAAAGCATCAAATTTGTCAAATAAATTTTTTGCAAACAGCGAAAACTGGTAAAATACGACTGAAAAGCCTGCCTCTGATAAGAAAACGTAGTCATAGTCAAACGGTTTGACTAGCTGGTCTTCGTTTGACTACGTATTTATGGTAACCAAGGTAGTCAAACTTTGACTTTTACTACCTGTCTGTTTGACCGCGATATCACAAAAGTATTAACTATGAGTTTGACTTTGACTAGTAGTCATAACAACACTAATGCATACCCATACATGATATATTTCCTTCACTGAAGCAGCACCACACATGGTTTTGGCAGGCCCGCATGTACTTATCTTCATTGGTTTCTTCGTTCCTTCATCAACATAATATTTAAGTGCAGATGTGGCTGCAAAATTGGCTTTTAAGTTTATCTATGTATATTTACAACAGTTACCTAAGACAAACACAATGACAGACAGAAGTATAAAAGTGTCATGCATATCGTAGGTAGCAATGGTGGCTCTTTGTAGTACTA